>JANJXV010000049.1:1322500-1415000 GCA_024803745.1 Megascapheus bottae
CTAACCCTAACCCTTACCCTTACCCTAAACATAAACCTAACCCTAACCCTAAGCCTAACCCTTTTCCTTACCCTAAACCTAACCCTAACCCTAAACCTAACCTTAAAACTTACCCTTACCCTAAACCTAACCCTAACCTTAACCCCAACGCTAAACCTGACCCTAACCCTTACCCTAAACCTAACCCTAACCCTAACCCTAACCCTTACCCTTACCCTAACACAAAACCTAAAACTAACGCGAACCCTGACCTTAACCCTAAGCCTTACCCTTACCCTAACCCTAAACCTAACCCTAACCCTAACACTTACCCAAACCAAAACCCTAACCCTAACCCTAACCCTTACACTAAACCTAACCCTAAACCTAACTCTAACGCTAACCCTAACCCTAACCCCAAACCCTAACCCTAACCCTAAAACTTATGCTTATCCTAACCATAACCGTAACCCTAACACTTACCCTTAACCTAACCCTAAACCTAACCCTAACCCTTAACCTTACCCTAACCTTAACTCTAACCCTAAACCTTACCCTAACCCTAACCCTAACCTTAACCCTAATCTTAACCCTAACCCTAACCTTAACCTTAACCCTAACCCTTATCCTTACACTAACCCTAACCATAACCTTAACCCTAAACCTAACCCTAACACTAAACCTAACACTTATCCTTACCCTAACCCTAAACCTAAACCTAACCGTAACCATTACCCTGACCATAACCCTATCCATAATCCTAACTCTAACCCTAACCTTAACCCTAACCCTTACACTTACCCTAACCCTAATCCTAACCCTAACCCTAACTCTAACCCTAACCCTTACCCTAAAAATAACCCTGGCCCTAACCCTAACCCTTACCCTTACCCTTACCCTAACCCTAACCCTAACCTTACCCCTAACCCTAACCCTAACCCTTACCCAAACCCACACTCTAACCCAAACTCTTACCCTTACCCTAACCCTAACCTTAACCCTAACACTAACCCTAACCCTAACCCTTACCCTTACCCTAACCCTAACCCTAAACCTAACCCTAAAACTTACCCTTACCTTACCCCTAACCCTAAACCTAACCCTAACACCAACCCTAAACCTAACACTAACACTAATCCTAACCCTAAACCTAACCTTAACCCAAAACCTTACCCTTACCCTTATGCTAACCCTAACCCTAACCCTAACCTTAACCATAACCCTTATCCTTAAACTAACCCTAACCATAACCTGAACCCTAAACCTAACCCTAACCCTAAACCTAACCTTACCCTTACCCTAACCCTAAACCTAAACCTAACCGTAACCTTTACCCTGACCTTAACCCTATCCATAATCCTAACTCTGACCCTAACCTTAACCCTAACCCTTACACTTACCCTAACCCTAACCCTAACCCTAAACCTAACCCTAACTCTAACCCTAACCCTTACCCTAACAATAACCCTGGCCCTAACCCTAACCCTAACCCTTACCCTTACCCTAACCCTAAACCTAACCTTACCCCTAACCCTAACCCTATCCCTTACCCAAACCCAAACTCTAACAAAAACTCTTACCCTTACCCTAACCCTAACCTTAACCCTACCACTAACCCTAACCCTAACCCTTACCCTTACCCTAACCCTAACCCTAAACCTAACCCTAACACCAACCCTAAACCTAACTCTAACACTAACCCTAACCCTAAAACTAACCCTTACGCTTAAGTAACCCTAATCCTAACCCCTAACCCTAACCCTAACCCTAACCCTTACACTTATCCTAACCCTAACCCTAACCCTTACCCTTACACTAAACCTAAACCTAACCCTAACCCTAACCCTAACCCTTTCCCTTACCCAAAACCGATCCCTAAGTCTAACCCTAACCCTAAAACATACCCTTACCCTAAACCTAAACCTAACCCTTACCCTAAACCTAAACCTAACCGTTACCCTAAACCTAACCTAACCCTACCCTAACCCTTACCCTTATCCTAACCCTAACTCTAACCTTAAGTCCAACGGTAACCCTAACCCTAACCCTTACCCTTACCCTAACCCAAAACCTAAACCTAACGCGAACCCTAACCCTAACCCTAAACTTAACCCCAACGGTAAACCTAACCCTAAACGTTACCCTAACCCTAACCCTAACACTAATACTTACCCTTACCCTAACACTAACCCTAACCGTGACCCTTATCCTAACCCTATCTCTAATACTAACCCTTAAATTAACCCTAACACTAACCCTAAACCCTAACTCTAACCCTTACCCTAACCCTAACACTAACCCTAACCCCTAACCCTAACCCTAACCCTTGCCCTTACCCTAACCCTAAACCTAAACCTAACCCTAACCTTTAACCTGACCCTAATCCTATCCATAATCCTTACTCTAAAACTAACCTTAAGCCTAACCCTTACCCTTACCCTAACCCTAACCCTAATCGTAACCCTAAACCTAACACTAACTCTAACCCTAACCCTTATCCTAACAATAACCCTGGCCCTAACCCTAACCCTAACCCTTACCCTTACCCTAACCCTAACCCTAAAACTTACCCTTACCCTAAACCTAAACCTAACCCTTACCCTAAACCTAAACCCAACCCTTACCTTAAACCTAACCTAACCCTACCCTAACCCTTACCCTTATCCTAACCCTAACCCTAACCTTAACCCCAACGGTAACCCTAACCCTAACCCTTACCCTTACCCTAACCAAAACCCTTTACCTAACGCGAACCCTAACCCTAAACCTTACCCTTACCCTAACCTAACCCTAAACCTAACCCTAACCCTAACCCTAACCCTAACACCTAACCCTACCCCAAACCCTAACCCTTGTCCTTACCCTAACCCTAACCATAACCCTAACACTTACCCAAACCCTAAACCTAACCCTAACCCTAACACTTATCCTAACCCTACCGCTAATACTAACCCTTAAATTAACCCTAACACTAACCCTAACCCCTAACCATAATCCTTACCCTAACCCTAACACTAACCTAACCCCTAACCATAACCCTAACCCTTACCCTTACACTAACCCTAAACCTAAACCTAACCCTAACCTTTACCCTGACCATAATTCTATCCATAATCCTTACTCTAACCCTAACCTTAAGCCTAACCCTTACCCTTACCCTAACCCTAAACCTAAGCCTAACCCTAAACCTAACCCTAAATCTAATCCTAACCCTTATCCTAAGAATAACCCTGGCCATAACCCTAACCCTAACCCTTACTCTTACCCTAACCCTAACCCTAACCATACCCCTAAACTTAAACCTAACTCTTACCCAAACCCAAACTCTAACCCAAACTCTTACCCTTACCCTAACCCTAACCTTTACCCTAACCCCTAACAATAACCATTAACCTAAACTAACCCTCACCCGTATCCTAACACTAATCCTAACCCTAAACCTAACCCTAACACTTACCCTTACCCTAACCCTAAACCTAACCATAACCCTAACCCTTACCCTAACCCTAACCCTAAACTTAACTCTAACCCTTACCCTTA
This sequence comes from Megascapheus bottae, assembly GCA_024803745.1. NCBI lineage: Eukaryota > Metazoa > Chordata > Mammalia > Rodentia > Geomyidae > Megascapheus > Megascapheus bottae. Next base: position 1,326,020 of record JANJXV010000049.1, read on the forward strand.
CTCTAATCCTAAACCTAACCCTAAACCTAAACCTAACCCTACCCCTTACCCTTACTCTAACCCTAACCCTAACCCTAACCCTTATCCTTACCCTAAACCTAACCCTAAACCTTATCCTAACCATAAGCTTAACCCTAACACTAACCCTTACCCTTATCTTAACCCTAATCCTAACCCTAACCCTTACCCTTACCCTTACGCTAACCCTAACCCTAACCTTAACCCTAACCATAAACCTAACACATACCCTTACCCTAACCCTAACCCTAAAACAAACCGTAACCCTAAACATAACCCTAACCCTAACCCTAACCCTAACCCTTACCCTAATCCTAACCCTAACCCTTACCCTTACCCTAACCCTAACCCTAACCCTAACACTAAACCTAACCTTAACCCTAACCCTTACCCTTACCCTTACCCTAACCCTGACCCTAAACCTAACCCTAACACTTACACATACCCTAATAACAAATCCTAACCTTAACCCTAACCCTAACCCTAACCCTAACCTTAACCATAACCCTTATCCTTACCCTAACCCTAACCATAACCCTAACCCTAAACATAACCCTAACCCAATCCCTAACCCTTACCCTTACCCTTACGCTAACCTTAACCCTAACCTTAACCCTAACCCTAAACCTAACACATACCCTTACCCTAACCCAAACCCTAAAACAAACCGTAACCCTAAACATAACCCTAACCATAACCCTAACCATAACCCTAACCCTTACCCTAATCCTAACCCTAACCCTTACCCTTACCCTAACCCTAACCCTAAACCTAACACTAAACCTAACCTTAACCCTAACCCTTACCCTTACCCTTACCCTAACCCTGACCCTAAACCTAACCCTAACACTTACACATACCCTAATACCAAACCCAAACCTTAACCATAACCCTAACCCTAACCTTAACCATAACCCCTATCCTTACCCTAAACCTAACCATAACCCTAACCCTAAACCTAACCCTAACTCTAACCCTAACCCTTACCCTAAAAATAACCCTGGCCCTAACCCTAACCCTAACCCTTACCCTTACCCTAACCCTAACCCTAACCCTAACCCTAACCCTAACCTTACCACTAACCCTAGCCCTAACCCTTACCCAAACCCACACTCTAACCCAAACTCTTACCCTTACCCTAAACCTAACCTTAACCCTAACACTAACCCTAACCCTAACCCTTACCCTTACCCTAACCCTAACCCTAAACCTAAACCTAAACTAACCCTAATACTTACCCTTACCTTAACCCTAACCCTAAACCTAACCCTAACACCAACCCTAAACCTAACCCTTACCCTAACCCTAACCCTAAACCTAAACCTAAACTAACCCTAATACTTACCCTTACCTTAACCCTAACCCTAAACCTAACCCTAACACCAACCCTAAACCTAACCCTAACACTAACCCTAACCCTAAACCTAACCTTAACCCTAAACCTTACCCTTACCCTTATCCTAAACCTAACCCTTATCCTTACTCTAATCTTACACATAACCCTAACCCTAAAACTAACCGTTACTCTTACCCTAACCCTAACCCTAACCCCAACCCTAACCCTAACCCTAACCATAACCTGAACCCTAAACCTAACCCTAACCCTAAACCTAACACTTACCCTTACCCTAACCCTAAACCTAAACCTAACCGTAACCTTTACCCTGACCCTAACCCTATCCATAATCCTAACTCTAACCTTAACCTTAACCCTAACCCTTACCCTTACCCTAACCCTAACCCTAATCCTAACCCTAAACCTAACCCTAACTCTAACCCTAACCCTTATCCTAACAATAACCCTGGCCCTAAAACTAACCCAAACCCATATCCTTACCCTAACCCTAAACCTAACCATACCCCTAAACCTAAATCTAACCCTTACCCAAACCCAAACTCTAACCCAAACTCTTACCCTTACCCTAACCCTAAACTTAACCCTAACACTAACCCTAACCCTAACCCTTACCCTTACCCTAACCCTAACCCCAATCCTAACCATAAACCTTACCCTAAACCTAACCCTAAACTTAACCCTAACCCTTATCCTTACACTAACTCTAACCATAACCTTAACCCTAAACCTAACCGTAACCCTAAACCTAACACTTAACCTTACGCTAACCCTAAACTTAACCTAACCATAACCTTCATCCTGACCCTAACACTATCCATAATCCTAACTCTAACCCTAACCTTAACCCTAACCCTTACACTTACCCTAACCCTAACACTAACCCTAAACCTAACCCTAACCCTTACCCTTACCCTAAACCTAACCCTAAACCTAACCCTAACCCTAACCCTAACCCTAACACCTAACCCTAACCCAAAACCTAACCCTTGCACTTACCCTTACCCTGACCCTAACCCTAACCATAACCCTAACCCTAAAACTAACCCTAACACTAACCATAACCCTGACCCTAACAATAACGCCGGTCCTAAACCTAACCCTAACCCTTACCCTAACCCTAACCCTAACCTTACCCCTAAACCTAACCCTAACTCTTACCCAAACCCAAACTATAACCCAAACTCTTACCCTTACCCTAACCCTAAACTTAACCCTAACACTAACCCTAACCCTAACCCTTACCCTAACCCTAACCCTAAACCTAACCCTAACCCTAACCCTAACCCTAAACCTTACCCTTACCCTAACCCTAAACCTAAACCTAAACCTAACCCCAACCCTAAACCTAACAGTAACCCTAACCCTAACCCTAACCCTTACCCTTACGTAAAGCTAACCCCAAACCTAACCCTAACCCTAACCCTAACCCTTACACTTATCCTAACCCTAACCCTAACCCTAACACTTACCCTTACCCTAACGTGTACATTAACCCTAACCCTAACCCTTACCCTAACCCTAACCCTAACACTACCCTAAACCTTACCCTTAACCTAAACCTAACCCTAACCCTTTCCCTTACTCTAAACCTAACCCTAACCCTAACCCTAACCCAAACCCTAAAACTTACCCTTACCCTAAACCTAACCCTAACACTTACCCTAAACCTAACCCTAATCCTAAACCTAACCCTTACCCTTATCCTAACCCTAACCCTAACCTTAACCCCAACACTAAACCTAACCCTTACCCTTACCCTAAACCTAACCCTAAGCCTAACAATAACCCTAACACTAACCCTTATCCTTACACTAACCCAAACCCTAAACCTAACACGAACCCTAACCCTAAACCTAAGCCTTACCCTTACCCTAACCCAAACCCTAAACCTAACGCGAACCCTAACCCTAAACCTAACCATTACCCTTACCCTAACCATAACCCTAAACCTAACGTAAAACCTAACCCTTACCCTTACCCTAACCATAACCCTAACCATAACCCTAACACTTACCAAAACCCTAAACCTAACCCTAATCTTACCCTTACCCTACTCTAACCCTAACCTTAATCCCAACGCTAAACCTAAACCTAACCCTTACCCTAACCCTAACCCTAACCCTAACCCCAACCATAAAACTTACGCTTACAATAACTCTAACCCTAACCCTAACCCTAACACTTATCCTAACCCTAACACTAACCCTAACCCTTTACCTAACCCAAACACTAACCTTAACCCCTAACCCTAACCCTTACCCTAACCCTAACACTAACCCTAACCTCTAACCCTAACCCTAACCCTAACCCCTAACCCTAACCCTAACCCTAACATTAACCCTAACCCTAAACCTAATCCTAACCCTAACACTTACCCTTACCCTAACCCTAACCCTAACCCTAACACTTACCCTAACCCTAACCTAACACTTACCCTAACCCTAACCCTAACCCTTACCCTAACCCTAATCCTTACCCTGACTCTAACCCTAACCCTTACCCTTAGCCTAATCCTAAACATAAACGTAACCCTAACCATAACCCTTACACTCACCCCAACCCTAACCTGAACCCCTAACCCTAACCCAAAACCTCACCATAAACCTAACCCTTAATATAACCCTAACCCTAACCCTATCCCTAAACCTTACCCTAACCCTTACCCTAACCATAACCCTCACCATAAACCTAACCCTATCCCTAACCCTTACCCTTACCCTTACCCTTAACCTAACCCTAAACCTAAATCTACACCTAACCCTAACCCTAACCTTAACCCTAACCCTAAACCTTACCCTTACCCTAACCCTTACCCTTACCCTAACCCTAAACCTAAACCAAACCGTAACCCTTACCCTGAACCTAACCCTAACCATAATCCTAACTCTAACCCTAAACTTAACCCTAACCCCTACCCTTACCCTAACCCTAACCCTAACCCTAACCATAACCCTAAACCTAACCCTAACCCAAACCCTAACCCTAACCCCAACCCCTAACCCTTACACTTATTCTAACCCTAACCCTAATCCTAACCCTTACATTTAGCCTAACCCCTACCCTAACCCTAACCCTTACCCTAACCCTAACCCTAACCCTTACCCTAACCCTAAACCTAAACCTACCTCTAACCCTAACCCTAACCTTAAAACTTACCCTTACCCTAAAACTAACCCTAACCTTAACCCCAACGCTAAACCTGACCCTAACCATTCCCCTAAACCTAACCCTAACCCTAACCCTGACCCTAACCCTTACCCTTACCCTAACCTAAACCGTAAAACTAACGCGAAACCTAACATTAACCCTAAGCCTTACCCTTACCATAACCCTAAACCTAACCCTAATCCTAACCCTAACCCTAACACTTACCCAAACCCTAACCCTAAACCTAACCCTTTCCCTTACACTAACCCTAACCCTAACCCCTAACACTTACCCCAACCCTAACCCTAACCCTTACCCTAATCTTAAACATAACCCTAACCCTAACTCTAAACATAACCTTAACCCTAACCCTAACCCTATCGCTAACACTTACCCTTACCCTAACCCTAACCCTAAACTTAACACTAAACCTAACCCTAACCCTAACCATTACCCTTACAGTAAACCTAACCCTAAACCTAACTCTAACCATAACCCTAACCCTAACCCCAAACCCAAACCCTAACCCTAACCCTAAACCTTACCCTTATCCTAACACTAATCCTAACCATAACCGTAACCCTAACACTTACCCTTAACCTACCCTAAAACTAACCCTAACCCTAAACCTTACCCTAACCTTAACCCTAAACCTAAACCTTACCCTAACCCTAACCCTAACACTAAGCCTAACACTAACCATAACACTAAACCTAACCTTAACCCTAAACCTTACCCTTCCCCTTACCCTAACCCTAACCCTAACCCTTACCCTTACCCTAACCCTAACCCTAAACTTAACCCTAACCTTAACCCTAACCCTAACCCTAACCTTAACCCTAACCCTTATCCTTACACTAACCCTAAGCATAACCTTAACCATAAACTTAACCCTAACCCTAAACCTAACACTTACCCTTACCCTAACCCTAAACCTGAACATAACCGTAACCTTTACCCTAACCCTAACCCTATCCATAATCCTAACTCAAACCCTAACCTTAACCCTAACCCTTACACTTACCCTAACCCTAAGCCTAACCCTAACCCTAAACCTAACCCTAACTCTAACCTCACCCTTACCGTAACAATAACCCTGGCCCTAACCCTAACCCTAACCCTTACCCTTACCCTAAACCTAACCCTAACCTTACCCCTAACACGAACCCTAACCCTAACCCTTAACCTTACCCTAACCCTAACCCTAAAACTAAACCTAACCCTGAACCTTACCCTTACCTTAATCCTAACGCTAAACCTAATCCTAACACCAACCCTAAACCTAACTCTAACACTAACCCTAACCCTAAACCTAACCTTAACCCTAAACCTTACCTTTACCCTTATCCTAACCCTAAACCTAAACCTAACCCTAACCCTAACCCTAACCCTAACCTTAACCCTAACCCTAATCCTTACACTAACCCTAACCATAAACTTAACCCTAAACCTAACCCTAACCCTAAACCTAACCCTAACCCTTACCCTAACAATAACCCCTGCCCTAACCCTAACCCTAACCCTTACCATTACCCTAACCCTAAACCTAAACTTACCCCTAACCCTAACCCTAACCCTTACCCAAACGCAAACTCTAACCCAAACTCTTACCCTTACCCTAACCCTAACCTTAACCCTAACACTAAACCTAACCCTAAACCTTACCCTTACCTTAACCCTAACCTAAACCTAACCCTAACACCAACCCTAAACCTAACTCTAACACTAACCCTAACCCTAAAACCAACCCTTACCCTTAAGTAACCCTAATTCTAACCCTTAACCCTAATCCTAACCCTAACCCTTACACTTATCCTAACCCTAACCCTAACCCTAACACTTACCCTAACCCCTACACTAACCCTAACCCTAACCCTTACCCTAACCATAACCCTAACCATAACCCTTACCCTTATCCTAAACCTAAACCTAACCCTAACCCTAACCCTAACCCTTTCCCTTACCCAAAACCGATCCCTAAGCATAACCCTAACCCTAAAACTTACCCTTACTCTAAACCTAACCTAACCCTACCCTAAACCTTACCCTTATCCTAACCCTAAATCTAACCTTAACCCCAATGGTAACCCTAACCCTAACCCTTTACCTTACCCTAACCCTAACCTAAACCTAACCCTAACCCTAACCCTAACCCTAACACCGAACCCTAACCCAAACCCTAACCCTTACCCTTACCATAACCCTAACCCTAACCCTAACCCTAAGACTTACCCAAACCCTAAACCTAACCCTAACCCTTACCCTTACCCTAACCCTAACCCTAACCTTAACCCCAACGGTAAACCTAACCCTAAACGTTACCCTAACACTAACCCTAACCCTAACGCTTATCCTAACTCTATCGCTAATGCTAACCCTTAACTTCACCCTAACACTAACTGTAACCCCTAACCCTAACCCTTACCCTAACCCTAACACTAATCCTAACCCCTAACCCTAACCCTTACCCTTACCCTTACCCTAACCCTAACCCTAAAACAAACCCTAACCTTTACCCTGACCCTAATCCTATCCACAATCCTTACTCTAACCCTAACCTTAAGCCTAACCCTTACCCTTACCATAACCCTAAGCCTAAGCCAAACCTTAAACCTAACCCTAACACTAACCCTAACCCTTATCCTTACAATAACCCTGGCCCTAACCCTAACCCTTACCCTTACCCTAACCCTAACTCTAAACCTAACCCTAACCCTAACCCTAAACCTTACCCTTAACCTAACCCTAACCCTAAACCTAACCCTAACCCCAACCCTAAATCTAACACTAAAACTAACCCTAACCCTAACCCTTACCCTAACCCTAACTCTAACCCTAACCCTTACCCTTACCCTAACCCTAAACCTAAGCCTAAACCTAACCCTAATCCTAACCCTTACCCTTACCCTAATCCTAAACCTAACCCTAATCCTAACCCTAACCCTAACCACTACCCTTACCCTAACCCTAACCCTAACCCTAAACCTTACCCTTACCCTAACCCTACCCCTAACCCTTATCCTAAACCTAACCTTAACACTTACCCTTACCCTAACCGTAACCCTAACCTTAAACCCAACCCTAAACCTAACCCTAACCCTAACACTAAACCTTACACTTACCCTAACCCTAAACCTAACCCTAACGCTAACCATAACCCTAACACTTAACTTTAGCCTAACCCTAAACATTACCCTAACCCTAGCACTAACCATAACCCCTAACCCTAACCCTTAACCTAACCCTAACCCTAACCCTTACCCTAACCCGAACCTAAACCTTACCCTAACCATAAACCTAACCCTAACCCTAACCTTAACCCTAACGCTAACCCTAACCCTAACCCTAACCCTTACCCTTATTCTAACCATAACCCTAAATGTAACCGTAATACTAACCCTAATCCTAATCCTAATCCTATCCCCAACCCTTACCCTTACACTAACCCTAAGCCTAAACCTAACACTAACCCTAACCCTAACCTTAACCCTAACCCTTATCCTTACACTAACCCTAACCATAACCTTAACCTAAACCTAACCCTAACCCTAAACCTAACACTTACCCTTACCCTAACCCTAAACCTAAACCTAACAGTATCCTTTACCCTAACCCTAACCATTACCTTTACCCTAAACCTAAACCTAACCCTAACCCTAACCCTAACCCTAACCCTTACCCTAAACCTAACCCTAACCCTAACCCTAACCTTTACCCTTACCTTAACTCTCACCCTAACCCTAACACTTACCCTTACCCAAAACTAACCCTTATCCTAACCCTAAACCTAAACATAACACATACCCTTACCGTAACCCTAACCATAACCCTAACCGTAAATCTAAACCTATCCTAAACTTAACCCTTACCCTTAACCTAACACTAAACCTAAACTTAACCATAACCCTTACCTTTACCCTAACCCTAACCCTAACCCTAACAATTACGCTTACCCTAACACTAACCCTAATCCTAACCATAACCCTTACCCTTACTCTAACCCTATCCCTAAACATAACCATAACTCTAAATCTAACCCTAACCCTAACCCTAACAATAAACCTTACCCTTACCCTAACCCTAACCCTAACCCTAACCCTAAACCTTACCCTTAACCTAAACCTAACCCTAACCCTTACCCTAAACCTAACCCTAACGCTAACCCTGACCCTTACCTTCACCCTAACCCTAACCCTTACACTTTCCGTAACGCTAACCCTAACCATAACCCTAACCCTAACACATACCCTTACCCTAACCCTAACCCTAACCCCAAACCTAACCCTAACCCTAAACCTTACCCTTAAACTAAACCTAACCCTAACCCTTACCCTAAATCTAACCCTAACCCTAACCCTAACCCTAACCATAACACTAACACTTACCCTTACCCTAACCCTACCCTAACCCTAACCCTTACCCTTACCATAATCCTAAACATAACCCTAACCCTAAACCTAACCCTAACTTTTACCCTTACCCTAACCCTAACCCTAACCCTAACCCTAAACCTTACGCTTACCCTAAACCTAACCCTAAACCTAACCCTAAACAAAACCCTAACCCTAACCCTAACCCTTACCTTTATTAACCCTAACCCTAACACTTACCCTTACCCTAACGCTCACCCTAACCCTAACCCTAACCGTAACCCCAAACATAACCCTAACCCTAACCCTAACCCTAACCCTTACCCTAATCCTAACGCTAACCCTTACCCTTACCCTAACCCTAACCCTAACCGTAACCCAAAACCAAAACCTAACCTTAACCCTAACCCTTACCCTTACTCTTAAACTAACCCTAACCCTAAACCTAACCCTAACCCTTACCCTTACCCTAACCCTAACCCTAAACTTAACCCTAACCCTAACCCTAACCCTAACCTTAACCCTAACCCTTATGCTTACCCTAACCCTAACCATAACCCTAACCCTAAACCTAACCCTAAACCTAAACCTAACCCTTACCCTTACCCTAACCCTAAATCTAAACCTAACCGTTACCCTTACCCTGACCCTATCCCTAACCATAATCCTAACTCTAACCCTAACCTTAACCCTAACCCTTACACTTACCCTAATCCTAACCCTAACCGTAACCCTAAACCTAACCCTAACACTAACCCTAACCCTTACCCTTACCCTCACCATAACTCTAAACCTAAACCTACCCCTAACCCTAACCCTAACCTTAACCCTAACCCTAAACCTTACCCTTACCCTAACACTAACCCTAAACCTTACCCTAAACCTAACCCTAACCCTTACCGTAACACTATCCCTAATCTTAAACCTAACCCTTACACTTACCCTAAACGTAACCCTAACCCAAAACCTAAACCTAACCCCAACCCTTACCCTTACCCTCACCCTAACCCTAACCCTAAACCTAACCCTAACCCTTACCCTTACCCTAACCCTAATCCTAACCTTAACCCTAATCCTAACCCTAACCCTGACCTTAACCCTAACCCTTATCCTTACCCTAACCCTAACCATAACCCTAACCCTAAACCTAAACCTAACCCAAACCCTAACACTTAACCTTACCATAATCCTAACCCTAAACCTAACCCTAACTCTAACCCTAACCCTTATCCTAACAATAACCCTGGCCCTAAAACTAACCCAAACCCATATCCTTACCCTAACCCTAAACCTAACCATACCCCTAAACCTAAATCTAACCCTTACCCAAACCCAAACTGTAACCCAAACTCTTACCCTTACCCTAACCCTAAACTTAACCCTAACACTAACCCTAACCCTAACCCTTACCCTTACCCTAACCCTAACCCCAATCCTAACCATAAACCTTACCCTAAACCTAACCCTAAACTTAACCCTAACCCTTATCCTTACACTAACTCTAACCATAACCTTAACCCTAAACCTAACCGTAACCCTAAACCTAACACTTAACCTTACCCTAACCCTAAACTTAACCTAACCGTAACCTTCATCCTGACCCTAACACTATCCATAATCCTAACTCTAACCCTAACCTTAACCCTAACCCTTACACTTACCCTAACCCTAACACTAACCCTAAACCTAACCCTAACCCTTACCCTTACCCTAAACCTTACCCTAAACCTAACCCTAACCCTAACCCTTACCCTTACCCTAAACCTAACCCTAAACCTAACCCTAACCCTAACCCTAACCCTAACACCTAACCCTAACCCAAAACCTAACCCTTGCACTTACCCTTACCCTGACCCTAACCCTAACCATAACCCTAACCCTAAAACTAACCCTAACACTAACCATAACCCTGACCCTAACAATAACGCCGGTCCTAAACCTAACCCTAACCCTTACCCTAACCCTAACCCTAACCTTACCCCTAAACCTAACCCTAACTCTTACCCAAACCCAAACTATAACCCAAACTCTTACCCTTACCCTAACCCTAAACTTAACCCTAACACTAACCCTAACCCTAACCCTTACCCTAACCCTAACCCTAAACCTAACCCTAACCCTAACCCTAACCCTAAACCTTACCCTTACCCTAACCCTAAACCTAAACCTAAACCTAACCCCAACCCTAAACCTAACAGTAACCCTAACCCTAACCCTAACCCTTACCCTTACGTAAAGCTAACCCCAAACCTAACCCTAACCCTAACCCTAACCCTTACACTTATCCTAACCCTAACCCTAACCCTAACACTTACCCTTACCCTAACGTGTACATTAACCCTAACCCTAACCCTTACCCTAACCCTAACCCTAACACTACCCTAAACCTTACCCTTAACCTAAACCTAACCCTAACCCTTTCCCTTACTCTAAACCTAACCCTAACCCTAACCCTAACCCAAACCCTAAAACTTACCCTTACCCTAAACCTAACCCTAACACTTACCCTAAACCTAACCCTAATCCTAAACCTAACCCTTACCCTTATCCTAACCCTAACCCTAACCTTAACCCCAACACTAAACCTAACCCTTACCCTTACCCTAAACCTAACCCTAAGCCTAACAATAACCCTAACACTAACCCTTATCCTTACACTAACCCAAACCCTAAACCTAACACGAACCCTAACCCTAAACCTAAGCCTTACCCTTACCCTAACCCAAACCCTAAACCTAACGCGAACCCTAACCCTAAACCTAACCATTACCCTTACCCTAACCATAACCCTAAACCTAACGTAAAACCTAACCCTTACCCTTACCCTAACCATAACCCTAACCATAACCCTAACACTTACCAAAACCCTAAACCTAACCCTAATCTTACCCTTACCCTACTCTAACCCTAACCTTAATCCCAACGCTAAACCTAAACCTAACCCTTACCCTAACCCTAACCCTAACCCTACCCCCAACCATAAAACTTACGCTTACAATAACTCTAACCCTAACCCTAACCGTAACACTTATCCTAACCCTAACACTAACCCTAACCCTTTACCTAACCCAAACACTAACCTTAACCCCTAACCCTAACCCTTACCCTAACCCTAACACTAACCCTAACCTCTAACCCTAACCCTAACCCTAACCCCTAACCCTAACCATAACCCTAACATTAACCCTAACCCTAAACCTAATCCTAACCCTAACACTTACCCTTACCCTAACCCTAACCCTAACCCTAACACTTACCCTAACCCTAACCTAACACTTACCCTAACCCTAACCCTAACCCTTACCCTAACCCTAATCCTTACCCTGACTCTAACCCTAACCCTTACCCTTAGCCTAATCCTAAACATAAACGTAACCCTAACCATAACCCTTACACTCACCCCAACCCTAACCTGAACCCCTAACCCTAACCCAAAACCTCACCATAAACCTAACCCTTAATATAACCCTAACCCTAACCCTATCCCTAAACCTTACCCTAACCCTTACCCTAACCATAACCCTCACCATAAACCTAACCCTATCCCTAACCCTTACCCTTACCCTTACCCTTAACCTAACCCTAAACCTAAATCTACACCTAACCCTAACCCTAACCTTAACCCTAACCCTAAACCTTACCCTTACCCTAACCCTTACCCTTACCCTAACCCTAAACCTAAACCAAACCGTAACCCTTACCCTGAACCTAACCCTAACCATAATCCTAACTCTAACCCTAAACTTAACCCTAACCCCTACCCTTACCCTAACCCTAACCCTAACCCTAACCATAACCCTAAACCTAACCCTAACCCAAACCCTAACCCTAACCCCAACCCCTAACCCTTACACTTATTCTAACCCTAACCCTAATCCTAACCCTTACATTTAGCCTAACCCCTACCCTAACCCTAACCCTTACCCTAACCCTAACCCTAACCCTTACCCTAACCCTAAACCTAAACCTACCTCTAACCCTAACCCTAACCTTAAAACTTACCCTTACCCTAAAACTAACCCTAACCTTAACCCCAACGCTAAACCTGACCCTAACCATTCCCCTAAACCTAACCCTAACCCTAACCCTGACCCTAACCCTTACCCTTACCCTAACCTAAACCGTAAAACTAACGCGAAACCTAACATTAACCCTAAGCCTTACCCTTACCATAACCCTAAACCTAACCCTAATCCTAACCCTAACCCTAACACTTACCCAAACCCTAACCCTAAACCTAACCCTTTCCCTTACACTAACCCTAACCCTAACCCCTAACACTTACCCCAACCCTAACCCTAACCCTTACCCTAATCTTAAACATAACCCTAACCCTAACTCTAAACATAACCTTAACCCTAACCCTAACCCTATCGCTAACACTTACCCTTACCCTAACCCTAACCCTAAACTTAACACTAAACCTAACCCTAACCCTAACCATTACCCTTACAGTAAACCTAACCCTAAACCTAACTCTAACCATAACCCTAACCCTAACCCCAAACCCAAACCCTAACCCTAACCCTAAACCTTACCCTTATCCTAACACTAATCCTAACCATAACCGTAACCCTAACACTTACCCTTAACCTACCCTAAAACTAACCCTAACCCTAAACCTTACCCTAACCTTAACCCTAAACCTAAACCTTACCCTAACCCTAACCCTAACACTAAGCCTAACACTAACCATAACACTAAACCTAACCTTAACCCTAAACCTTACCCTTCCCCTTACCCTAACCCTAACCCTAACCCTTACCCTTACCCTAACCCTAACCCTAAACTTAACCCTAACCTTAACCCTAACCCTAACCCTAACCTTAACCCTAACCCTTATCCTTACACTAACCCTAAGCATAACCTTAACCATAAACTTAACCCTAACCCTAAACCTAACACTTACCCTTACCCTAACCCTAAACCTGAACATAACCGTAACCTTTACCCTAACCCTAACCCTATCCATAATCCTAACTCAAACCCTAACCTTAACCCTAACCCTTACACTTACCCTAACCCTAAGCCTAACCCTAACCCTAAACCTAACCCTAACTCTAACCTCACCCTTACCGTAACAATAACCCTGGCCCTAACCCTAACCCTAACCCTTACCCTTACCCTAAACCTAACCCTAACCTTACCCCTAACACGAACCCTAACCCTAACCCTTAACCTTACCCTAACCCTAACCCTAAAACTAAACCTAACCCTGAACCTTACCCTTACCTTAATCCTAACGCTAAACCTAATCCTAACACCAACCCTAAACCTAACTCTAACACTAACCCTAACCCTAAACCTAACCTTAACCCTAAACCTTACCTTTACCCTTATCCTAACCCTAAACCTAAACCTAACCCTAACCCTAACCCTAACCCTAACCTTAACCCTAACCCTAATCCTTACACTAACCCTAACCATAAACTTAACCCTAAACCTAACCCTAACCCTAAACCTAACCCTAACCCTTACCCTAACAATAACCCCTGCCCTAACCCTAACCCTAACCCTTACCATTACCCTAACCCTAAACCTAAACTTACCCCTAACCCTAACCCTAACCCTTACCCAAACGCAAACTCTAACCCAAACTCTTACCCTTACCCTAACCCTAACCTTAACCCTAACACTAAACCTAACCCTAAACCTTACCCTTACCTTAACCCTAACCTAAACCTAACCCTAACACCAACCCTAAACCTAACTCTAACACTAACCCTAACCCTAAAACCAACCCTTACCCTTAAGTAACCCTAATTCTAACCCTTAACCCTAATCCTAACCCTAACCCTTACACTTATCCTAACCCTAACCCTAACCCTAACACTTACCCTAACCCCTACACTAACCCTAACCCTAACCCTTACCCTAACCATAACCCTAACCATAACCCTTACCCTTATCCTAAACCTAAACCTAACCCTAACCCTAACCCTAACCCTTTCCCTTACCCAAAACCGATCCCTAAGCATAACCCTAACCCTAAAACTTACCCTTACTCTAAACCTAACCTAACCCTACCCTAAACCTTACCCTTATCCTAACCCTAAATCTAACCTTAACCCCAATGGTAACCCTAACCCTAACCCTTTACCTTACCCTAACCCTAACCTAAACCTAACCCTAACCCTAACCCTAACCCTAACACCGAACCCTAACCCAAACCCTAACCCTTACCCTTACCATAACCCTAACCCTAACCCTAACCCTAAGACTTACCCAAACCCTAAACCTAACCCTAACCCTTACCCTTACCCTAACCCTAACCCTAACCTTAACCCCAACGGTAAACCTAACCCTAAACGTTACCCTAACACTAACCCTAACCCTAACGCTTATCCTAACTCTATCGCTAATGCTAACCCTTAACTTCACCCTAACACTAACTGTAACCCCTAACCCTAACCCTTACCCTAACCCTAACACTAATCCTAACCCCTAACCCTAACCCTTACCCTTACCCTTACCCTAACCCTAACCCTAAAACAAACCCTAACCTTTACCCTGACCCTAATCCTATCCACAATCCTTACTCTAACCCTAACCTTAAGCCTAACCCTTACCCTTACCATAACCCTAAGCCTAAGCCAAACCTTAAACCTAACCCTAACACTAACCCTAACCCTTATCCTTACAATAACCCTGGCCCTAACCCTAACCCTTACCCTTACCCTAACCCTAACTCTAAACCTAACCCTAACCCTAACCCTAAACCTTACCCTTAACCTAACCCTAACCCTAAACCTAACCCTAACCCCAACCCTAAATCTAACACTAAAACTAACCCTAACCCTAACCCTTACCCTAACCCTAACTCTAACCATAACCCTTACCCTTACCCTAACCCTAAACCTAAGCCTAAACCTAACCCTAATCCTAACCCTTACCCTTACCCTAATCCTAAACCTAACCCTAATCCTAACCCTAACCCTAACCACTACCCTTACCCTAACCCTAACCCTAACCCTAAACCTTACCCTTACCCTAACCCTACCCCTAACCCTTATCCTAAACCTAACCTTAACACTTACCCTTACCCTAACCGTAACCCTAACCTTAAACCCAACCCTAAACCTAACCCTAACCCTAACACTAAACCTTACACTTACCCTAACCCTAAACCTAACCCTAACGCTAACCATAACCCTAACACTTAACTTTAGCCTAACCCTAAACATTACCCTAACCCTAGCACTAACCATAACCCCTAACCCTAACCCTTAACCTAACCCTAACCCTAACCCTTACCCTAACCCGAACCTAAACCTTACCCTAACCATAAACCTAACCCTAACCCTAACCTTAACCCTAACGCTAACCCTAACCCTAACCCTAACCCTTACCCTTATTCTAACCATAACCCTAAATGTAACCGTAATCCTAACCCTAATCCTAATCCTAATCCTATCCCCAACCCTTACCCTTACACTAACCCTAAGCCTAAACCTAACACTAACCCTAACCCTAACCTTAACCCTAACCCTTATCCTTACACTAACCCTAACCATAACCTTAACCTAAACCTAACCCTAACCCTAAACCTAACACTTACCCTTACCCTAACCCTAAACCTAAACCTAACAGTATCCTTTACCCTAACCCTAACCATTACCTTTACCCTAAACCTAAACCTAACCCTAAACCTAACCCTAACCCTAACCCTAACCCTTACCCTAAACCTAACCCTAACCCTAACCCTAACCTTTACCCTTACCTTAACTCTCACCCTAACCCTAACACTTACCCTTACCCAAAACTAACCCTTATCCTAACCCTAAACCTAAACATAACACATACCCTTACCGTAACCCTAACCATAACCCTAACCGTAAATCTAAACCTATCCTAAACTTAACCCTTACCCTTAACCTAACACTAAACCTAAACTTAACCATAACCCTTACCTTTACCCTAACCCTAACCCTAACCCTAACAATTACGCTTACCCTAACACTAACCCTAATCCTAACCATAACCCTTACCCTTACCCTAACCCTATCCCTAAACATAACCATAACTCTAAATCTAAGCCTAACCCTAACCCTAACAATAAACCTTACCCTTACCCTAACCCTAACCCTAACCCTAACCCTAAACCTTACCCTTAACCTAAACCTAACCCTAACCCTTACCCTAAACCTAACCCTAACGCTAACCCTGACCCTTACCTTCACCCTAACCCTAACCCTTACACTTCCCGTAACGCTAACCCTAACCATAACCCTAACCCTAACACATACCCTTACCCTAACCCTAACCCTAACCCCAAACCTAACCCTAACCCTAAACCTTACCCATAAACTAAACCTAACCCTAACCCTTACCCTAAATCTAACCCTAACCCTAACCCTAACCCTAACCATAACACTAACACTTACCCTTACCCTAACCCTACCCTAACCCTAACCCTTACCCTTACCATAATCCTAAACATAACCCTAACCCTAAACCTAACCCTAACTTTTACCCTTACCCTAACCCTAACCCTAACCCTAACCCTAAACCTTACGCTTACCCTAAACCTAACCCTAAACCTAACCCTAAACAAAACCCTAACCCTAACCCTAACCCTTACCTTTATTAACCCTAACCCTAACACTTACCCTTACCCTAACGCTCACCCTAACCCTAACCCTAACCGTAACCCCAAACATAACCCTAACCCTAACCCTAACTCTAACCCTTACCCTAATCCTAACGCTAACCCTTACCCTTACCCTAACCCTAACCCTAACCGTAACCCAAAACCAAAACCTAACCTTAACCCTAACCCTTACCCTTACTCTTAAACTAACCCTAACGCTAAACCTAACCCTAACCCTTACCCTTACCCTAACCCTAACCCTAAACTTAACCCTAACCCTAACCCTAACCCTAACCTTAACCCTAACCCTTATGCTTACCCTAACCCTAACCATAACCCTAACCCTAAACCTAACCCTAACCCTAAACCTAACCCTTACCCTTACCCTAACCCTAAATCTAAACCTAACCGTTACCCTTACCCTGACCCTATCCCTAACCATAATCCTAACTCTAACCCTAACCTTAACCCTAACCCTTACACTTACCCTAATCCTAACCCTAACCGTAACCCTAAACCTAACCCTAACACTAACCCTAACCCTTACCCTTACCCTCACCATAACTCTAAACCTAAACCTACCCCTAACCCTAACCCTAAACTTAACCCTAACCCTAAACCTTACCCTTACCCTAACACTAACCCTAAACCTTACCCTAAACCTAACCCTAACCCTTACCGTAACACTATCCCTAATCTTAAACCTAAACCTTACACTTACCCTAAACGTAACCCTAACCCAAAACCTAAACCTAACCCCAACCCTTACCCTTACCCTCACCCTAACCCTAACCCTAAACCTAACCCTAACCCTTACCCTTACCCTAACCCTAATCCTAACCTTAACCCTAATCCTAACCCTAACCCTGACCTTAACCCTAACCCTTATCCTTACCCTAACCCTAACCATAACCCTAACCCTAAACCTAAACCTAACCCAAACCCTAACCCTTAACCTTACCATAATCCTAACCCTAAACCTAACCCTACCCCTTACTCTTACCCTCTCTCTAAACCTAATCTTAACCCTAACCCTATCCCTAACCCTAAACCTAACCTTAAACCTAACCCTAACCCTTACCCTAACCCTAACCCTAACCCTAAACCTAACCTTAACCCTAAACCTACTCTTACCCTTACCCTAGCCCTAAATCTAAAGTAACCCTAACCCTTAACCAAACCCTAACCCTAACCCTAACCCTTACCCTTACACTATCCCTAACCCTAAGCTTAATCCTCACCCTAACCGTAACCCTAAACCTTACCCTTAGCTTAACCCTAACGCTAAACCTAACCTGAACCCTAACCCTATCCCTAACCCTAACTCTTATCCTTACCCTAACCCGAACCCTAAATCTAAACCTAACCCTAACCCCTAAATCTAACCGTAACCCTAACCCTAACACTAACACTTATCCTTACCCTAACCCTAACCTTAATGCTAACCCTAACCCTAAACCAAACCCTTACCCTAACCCT
This sequence comes from Megascapheus bottae, assembly GCA_024803745.1. Lineage (NCBI taxonomy): Eukaryota > Metazoa > Chordata > Mammalia > Rodentia > Geomyidae > Megascapheus > Megascapheus bottae. The sequence continues at coordinate 1,344,981 of JANJXV010000049.1, forward strand.
AACCCTAATCCTTACCCTAACTCTAACCCTAACCCTAACCCTTACCCTTTCCATAACCCTAACCTTAACCCTAACCCTTAACCTTACCCTAACCCTAACCCTAAACCTAACACTAACCATAACCCTAAATTTAACCCTAACCCTAATCCTAACCCTAACCCTAACCCTTACCCAAAACTAACCCTTATCCTAACCCTAAACCTAAGCATAACACATACCCTTACTGTAACCCTAACCATAACCCTAACCGTAAATCTAACTCTATTCTAAACTTAACCCTTACCCTTACCCTAACCCTAAACCTAAACCTAACCATAACCCTTACCCTTACCCTAACCCTAACCCTAACCCTAACCCTTACGCTTACCCTAACACTAACCCTAACCCTAACCATAACCCTTACCCTTACCCTAACCCTAACCCTAAACCTAACCATAACTCTAAATCTAACCTTAACCATAACCCTAACCATAAACCTTACCCTTACCCTTACCCTAACCCTAACCCTAACCCTAAACCTTCCCCTTAACCTAAACCTAACCCTAACCCTTACCCTAAACCTAACCCTAACGCTAACCATGCCCCTTACCTTCAACCTAACCTAACCCTAACCCTTACCCTTCCCCTAACGCTAACCCTAACCGTAACCCTAACCCTAACACATACCCTTACCCTAACCCTAACCCTAACACATACCCTTACCCTAACCCTAAACCTTACCCTTAAACTAAACCTAACCCTAACCCTTACCCTAATTCTAACCGTAACCCTAACCCAAAACTTAACCCTTATCCTTACCCTAACACTAACCCTAAACCTAACCCTACCCCTAACCCTTACCCTAACCCTAACCCTAAACCTAACCCTAACACTAAAACTTACCCTTACCCTAAACATAACCCTAACCCTTACCCTAAAACTTACACTAACCCCCACCCTAACCCTTACCCTTACCATAACCCTAACCCTAACCCTAACCCTTACCCTTACCCTAATGCTAACCCTAACCCTTACCCTAACCCAACCCTAACCCTAACACATACCCTTACCCTAACCTTAACCCTTACTGTAACCCTAAACCTAAACCTAAACCTAACCCTAACCCTAATCCTAACCCTAACCCTTACCCTTACCCTAATCCTAACCCTAAGCCTAAACGTAACCCTAACCCTAACCTTAACCCTAACCCTAACCCCTTACCCTAACTCTAACCCTAACCCTGAACCTAACCCTTAGCCTTACCCTAACCCTAAAAGTAAACTTAACCCTAACCCTAACCCTAACCCTTACCCTAACCCTAACCCTAATCCTAACCCTAACCCTTACCCTTACCCTAACCCTAACCCTAACCCTAAACCTAACACTAACCCTAACCTTAAACCTAACCTTTCCCTTACCCTATCCCTAACCCTAAACCTTACACTTACCCTAAACCTAACCCTAACCCTTACCCTTTCCCTTAAATTAAAACTAACCCTAACCCTAAACCTTACCCTTTACCTGACCCTTACCCTAACCCTAAACCTATTCCTAACCATAACCCTTACCCTTACCCTAAGCCTAATCCTTACCCCAACCCTAAATCTAACCCTAACCCTAAACATTAACCTTAACCTAAACCTAACCCTAACCCTTACACTAAACCTTACCTAACCCTAACCCTAAACCTAACGCTAACCCTTACCCTTTCCCTTACCTAACCCTAACCCTAAACCTAACCCTATCCCTAACCCTTAAGCCTAACCCTAACCCTTACCCTAACAATAACCCTAATCATAAACCTAATCCTTACCCTTACCCTAATCCTAACCCTAACCCTAAACCTAACCCTAAAGGTAACCTTAACCCTAACCCTTACCCTTACCCTAACCCTAACCCTAACCCTTACCCTAACCCTAACCCTAACACCTTACCCTAACTCTAACACTAACCCCAACCCTAACCCCTAACCCTAACCCTAACCCTAACTCTTACCCATACGCTAACCCTAACCCTAACCCTAAACCTAAACCTTACCCTTACCCTAAACCTAACCCTTACCCTTACCCTAAACCTAACCCTAACCCTAACCCTAACCATTACCCTTACCTTAACCCTAACCCTAACCCTAACCCTAACTCTTACCCAAACCCTAACCCTAACCCTAACCCTAACGCTTACCCTATCCCTAACCCTAACCCTTACCCTTACGCTAACCCTAACCCTAACCTTAACCCCAACCCTAAATCTAATCCTTTCCCTAACCCTTACCCTTACACTAACCCTAACCCTCACCGTAACCTTTAAACTTACCCTAAACCTAACCCTAACCCTAACCCTTACCCTAAAACTAACCCTAACCCTTACCCTAACTCTAACCCTAAGCCTAACCCCTAACCCTAACCCTAACCTTAACCCTAACCCAAAACTAAACCTAAACCTAACCGTAATCCTAACCTTAAACCTTACCCTAACCCTAACCTTATACCCAATACTAAACCTAACCCTAACCCTAAACCTAACCCTTACCCTTACCCTAACCCAAAGCCTAAACTTAACCCTAACCCTAAACCTTACCCTAACTCTAACCCTAATCCTAATCCTAAACCTTACTCTTACCCTAACCCTAAACCTAACCCTAAAGCTAACCTTAACCCTAACCCTTACCCTTACCCTAACCCTAACCCTAATGCTTACTCTTACCCTAACCCTAAACCTAACCCTTACCCTCACCCTAACCCTAACACTTACCCTAACCCTAACATTAAGCCTAACCCCTAACACTCAACCTAACCCTAACCCTAACCCTAACACTTACCCTAACCCTAAACCTAACCCTAACTCTAACCCTAACCCTAACCTAAACCTTAACCCTAACCCTAATCCTAACCCTTGCCCTTACCCTAATCCTAGCGCTAAACCTAACACTAACCCTATCCCTAAATCTAACCCTACCCCTTACCCTTACCCTAATGATAACCCTAACCCTAACTCTAAACCTAACCCAAACACATACCCTTACCCTAACCCTAACCTTAACCACAACCCTAACCCTAACCCTATCCCTAAACCTTAACCTTAACCTTACCCTAACCCTAACCTTAAACCCAATACTAAACCTAACCCTAACCCTAAACCTAACCCTTACCCTTACCCTAACCCAAAGCCTAAACTTAACCCTAACCCTAAACCTTACCCTAACTCTAACCCTAATCCTAATCCTAAACCTTACTCTTACCCTAACCCTAAACCTAACCCTAAAGCTAACCTTAACCCTAACCCTTACCCTTACCCTTACCCTAACCCTAACCCTAATGCTTACTCTTACCCTAGCCCTAAACCTAACCCTTACCCTCACCCTAACCCTAACACTTACCCTAACCCTAACATTAAGCCTAACCCCTAACACTCAACCTAACCCTAACCCTAACCCTAACACTTACCCTAACCCTAAACCTAACCCTAACTCTAACCCTAACCCTAACCTAAACCTTAACCCTAACCCTAATCCTAACCCTTGCCCTTACCCTAATCCTAGCGCTAAACCTAACACTAACCCTATCCCTAAATCTAACCCTACCCCTTACCCTTACCCTAACGATAACCCTAACCCTAACTCTAAACCTAACCCAAACACATACCCTTACCCTAACCCTAACCTTAACCACAACCCTAACCCTAACCCTATCCCTAAACCTTAACCTTAACCTAAACCTAAACCTAACCCTTACCCTAAACCTAACCCTAACCCTAACCATAAACCAAAACCTCACCCTAACCCTAACCCTAAACCTAAACCTAACCCTTACCCAAACCCTAACCATAACCCTTACCCTTACCCTAACCCTAACCCTAACCTTAACCCCAGCCCTAAAACCAATCCAAACCCTAACCCTTACTCTTACACTAACCCTAACTGTAACCCTAACCCTAACCCTTAGTCTAACCAGAACTCTAAACCTAACACTAATCCTTACACTTACCCTAACCATAAGCCTAACCTTAACCCAAACCCTAAGCCTAACCCTAACCCTTACCGTTACCCTAACTCTAACCCTAACCCTAAACTTAACCCTAACCCTAACCTTAACCCTAACCCTTACCCTTACCTTAACCCTAACCCTAACCCTAACCCTAACTCTTACCCAAACCCTAACCCTAACCCTAACCCTAACGCTTACCCTAACCCTAACCCTAACCCTTACCCTTACGCTAACCCTAACCCTAACCTTAACCCCAACCCTAAATCTAATCCTATCCCTAACCCTTACCCTTACACTAACCTTAACCCTCACCGTAACCCTTAAACTTACCCTAAACCTAACCCTAACCCTTACCCTAAAACTAACCCTAACCCTTACCCTAACTCTAACACTAAGCCTAACCCCTAACCCTAACCCTAACCTTAACCCTAACCCAAAACTAAACCTAAACCTAACCGTAATCCTAACCCTAAACCTTACCCTAACCCTAACCTTAAACCCAATACTAAACCTAACCCTAACCCTAACCCTAACCCTTACCCTTACCCTAACCCAAAGCCTAAACTTAACCCTAACCCTAAACCTTACCCTAACTCTAACCCTAATCCTAATCCTAAACCTTACTCTTACCCTAACCCTAAACCTAACCCTAAAGCTAACCTTAACCCTAACCCTTACCCTTACCCTAACCCTAACCGTAATGCTTACTCTTACCCTAACCCTAAACCTAACCCTTACCCTCACCCTAACCCTAACACTTACCCTAACCCTAACATTAAGCCTAACCCCTAACACTCAACCTAACCCTAACCCTAACCCTAACACTTACCCTAACCCTAAACCTAACCCTAACTCTAACCCTAACCCTAACCCAAACCTTAACCCTAACCCTAATCCTAACCCTTGCCCTTACCCTAATCCTAACGCTAAACCTAACACTAACCCTATCCCTAAATCTAACCCTACCCCTTACCCTTACCCTAACGATAACCCTAACCCTAACTCTAAACCTAACCCAAACACTTACCCTTACCCTAACCCTAACCTTAACCACAACCCTAACCCTAACCCTATCCCTAAACCTTAACCTTAACCTAAACTTAAACCTAACCCTTACCCTAAACCTAACCCTAACCCTAACCCTAACCATAAACCAAAACCTCACCCTAACCCTAACCCTAAACCTAAACCTAACCCTTACCCAAACCCTAACCCTAACCCTTACCCTTACCATAACCCTAACCCTAACCTTAACCCCAGCCCTAAAACGAATCCAAACCCTAACCCTTACTCTTACACTAACCCTAACCGTAACCCTAACCCTAACCCTTAGTCTAACCCTAACTCTAAACCTAACACTAATCCTTACACTTACCCTAACCATAAGCCTAACCTTAACCCAAACCCTAACCCTAACCCTAACCATTACCGTTACCCTAACTCTAACCCTAACCCTAAACTTAACCCTAACCCTAACCTTAACCCTAACCCTTACCCTTACCCTAAACCTAACCCTAAACCTAACCCTAACCCTTACCGTTACCCTAACTCTAACCCTAATCCTAAACTTAACCCTAACCTAACCTTAACCCTAACCCTTACCCTTACCCTAAACCTAACCCTAAACCTAACCCTTACACTTTCCCTTACCCTAACCCTAACCCTAACCTTAAACCTTACCCTTAACCTAACCCTAACACTAAACCTTACCCTAATCCTAACCCTAACTCTAACCCTAATCCTTACCGTTACCCTAACCCTAACCCTAACCCTAACCCTTAACCTAACCCTAACACTAACCCTAACCCATAACCCTAACCCTAACACTTACCCTAACCCTAACACCTTACCCTAACTCTAAACCTAACCCTAAACCTAACCCCTAACCCTAACCCTATCCCTAACACTTACCCTTACCCTAACCCCGAAACCTAACCCTAAACCTAAACCTAACCCTTACCCTTACCCTAACGCTAATCCTAACCCTAACCCTAACCCTGACCCTTACCATAACCCTAACCCTAACCCTAACCCTTACGCTAACCCTAACCCTAACCCTGACACATACCCTTACCCTAACCCTAACCTTTACCGTAACCCGAAACCTAAACCTAAACCTAACCCTAATCCTAAACCTAACACTTACCCTAACCCTTACCTTAACCCCAACACTAAACCTAACCCTAACTCTAACCCTAACCCTTACCCTAACCGTTACCCTTAACCTAACCCTAACCCTAACCCTTACCCTAACCCCAACCCTAACCTCAAACTTAACCCTAACCCTAACCCTTACCCTTACTCTAACACTAAGACTAACCCTAAATCTAACCCTAAACCTAAACCTTACCCTAATCCTAACAATAACCCTTACCCTAACCCTAACCCTAACCCTAACTCTTACCCTAACCCTAACCCTAATCCTAACCCTAACCCTTACCCTTATCCTCAACCTAACCTTAATCTAACCCTAAACCTAACCCTAACCTTAACTCTAACATTTATCCTTACCCTAACCCTAACCCTAATCATAACCCTAACCCTAAACCTAACCCTTACCCTTACCCTAAACCTAACCCTATCCCTAACACATAACCTTACCCTAACCCTAACCCTAACCCTAACCGTAACCCTAACTTTAACCCTAACCCTTAACCTTACCCTAACACTAACCGTAAACCTAACCCTAACCCTAACACTTACCCTAACCCTAACCCTATCCCTAACACATAACCTTACCCTAACCCTAACCCTAACTGTAACCCTAAACCTAACCCTAATCCTAACCCTAACCCTAACCCTAATCCTTAAACGTACCCTAACCCTTACCCTTACCCTAACCCTAACCATAACCCTAAATCTAACCCTAACTGTAACCCTAACCCTAACCCTAATCCTAACCCTAACCCTTACCCTTACCCTAATCCTAACCCTAAACCTAACACTAACCCTAATCTTAACCCTAACCCTAACCCCTTACGCTAAATCTAACCCTAACCCTAACCCTAACCCTTACCTTTATCCTAACCTAACCTTAACCCTAACACTTACCCATACCCTAACCACTAACCTAACGCTAAGACTAACCCTAAAACATAACCTAACCCTAAACCTAAATCTACCCTTACCCTTACCCTTACCCTAACTCTAAACCTAACCCTAACCCTAACCCTTACCTTACCCTAACTCTAACCCTCACCCTAAAACTAACCCTAACCCTAACCTTAACCCCAACACTAAACCTAACCCTAACCCTAACCATAACCCTTACCCTTACCCTAACCCTAAACCTAAACTTCACCCTAACCATAACCCTAACACTAACCCTTACCCTAACCCTAACCCTAATCCTAACCCTAACCCTTACCCTTACCCTAACCCTAACCCTAAACCTAACCCTAACCCTAACCTTCACCCTAATCCTTAAACTTACCCTAACCCTAACCCTAACCCTAACCCTAAACCTAACCTTAACCCTAAGCCTAACCCTAACTCTCTCCCTTACCCTAACCCTAACCCTAAAACTAACAGTACCCATAACACTAACCCTAACCCTAACCCTTACCCTTACCCTAACTCTAATCCTAAACCTAACCCTCACCCTAACCCTAACCCTAAACCTAACCTCTAACCCTAACCCTAAACCTAACCCTAATCCTTATCTTTATCCTAAACCTAATCGTAACATTAACAATTACGCGTATCCTAACCCCTACCTTAACCCTAACCATAACCCTAACCCTAACCTTAACCCTAAACCTAACCCTAACCCTAAATTTAACTCTAACCCTTACCCTAACCCTATCCCTAATCCCTAAACCTTACCCTTACCCTAAACCTAACCCTAACACTTACCCTAAACCTAACCCTAACCCTAACCATAACTCTAAACCTTAACCCTAACCCTCCCCCTAACCCTTACGCTTACCCTAACGCTAACCCTAACCCTAAACCTAACCCTAACCCTAACCCTAATACATACCCTTACCCAAACCCTAACCCTAACTGTAACCCTAACCCTAAACTTAACCCTTACCCTAAACCTAACCCTAACCCTTACCCTTACCCTAAACCTAACCCTAAACTTAACCCCAACCCTAAATCTAATCCGAACCCTAACCCTTACCCCTACCCTAACCCTAACCTTAAACTTAACCCTTACCCTACCCTTACCCTAACCATAACCCTAACCCTAACCCTAACCCTTACCCTTACCCTCACCCTAACCCTAATCTTAACCCTCACCCTAACCCTAACCCTAACCCTTATCCTTACCAAAACCCTAACCCTAACCCTAACCCAAACCCTAACCCTAACCCTTACCCTTACCCTAACCCTAACCCAAACCCTAACCCTAACCCTATCCCTAAACCTAACCCAAACCCTAACCCTAACCCTTACCCTTACCCTAACCCTAACCCTAAACCTAACCCTAACCCTAACCTTTACCCTAACCCATACCGTTACCCTAACCCTAACCCTAGCCCTAACCCTAAACCTAACCCTAAGCCTAACCCTAACACTTACCCTTAAACTAACAATAACTCTAACCCTTACCCTAACCATAACCCTAACCCTTACCCTAAACCTAACCCTAACCCTAACCCTGACCCTAACCCTAACACTAACCTCTAACCCTAACACTAAACCTAACCCTAATACTTACCCTTATCCTAAACCTAAACCCAAATACTAACCCTAACCCTAATCCTAACCCTAAACTTTACCCTAACACTAACCCTAACCCTAACCCTTACACTTACCGTAACCCTAACCCTAAACTTAACCCTAAACCTAAACCTAACCCTAACCCTAACCCTAAACCTTACCCTTAGCCTAAATCTAACCCTACCCCTAACCCTAACCCTTACTCTTACTGTCACCCTAACCCTAACCCTAACCATTGCCCTAACACTAACTCTAACCCTTACCCTAACCCTAACACTAACCCTAACCCCTAACCCTTACCCTAACCCTAATAGTAACCCTAAGCCCTTAACCTAACTCTAACCCTAAACCTACCCCTAACCCCTAACCTTACCCTAACCAAAACTCTTACCCTTACCCTAACCCTAACCCTAACACTTACCCTTACCCTAACCTCTACCCTAACCCTAACCCTAACCCTAACCCTAAAACTAAAACTTACCCTTACCCTAAACATAACCCTAACCCTAACCCTTACATTTACCATAACCCTAATCCTAACCCTAACCCTTACCCTTACCCTAATTCTAACCCTAACCCTTACCGTAACCCTAACCCTAACCCTAACACAAACCCTTACCCTAACCCTAACCCTTACCGTAACCCTAAACCTTAACCTAACCCTAAACCTAACCCTAACCCTTACCCTAAACCTAACCTTAACCCCAACACTAAACCTAACCCTAAACCTAACCCTTACCCTTACTCTAACCCTAACCCTAACACTTAGCCTTACCCTAACTTCTACCCTAATCATAACCCTAACCCTAAACCTAAACCTAACCCTAATCCTAACCCTAACCCTTAACCTTACCCTAACCCTACCCCTAACCCTAAACCTAACCCTAACCCTAACCTTAACCCTAACCCATACCCCTACCCTAACCCTTACCCTTAAACTAACAATAACCCTAACCCTTACCCTAAGCCTAACCCTAACCCTTACCCTTAAACTAACAATAACCCTAACCCTTACCCTAATCCTAACCCTAACCCTTACCCTAAACCTAACCCTAACCCCAACCCTGACCCTAACACTAACCTCTAACCCTAACACTAAACCTAACCCTTATCCTTACCCTTATCCTAAACCTAAACCTAACACTAACAGTTACCCTTAACCTAATCCCTAACCTAACACTAACCCTAAGCCTAAACCTTACCCTAACCCCTACCCTAACCCTAAACCAAATGCTAACCCTAACCCTAATCCTCACCCTAAACTTTACCCTAACACTAACCCTAACTCTAACCCTTACCCTTACCCTAACCCTAACCCTAAACTTAACCCTAATCCTAATCCTAACCCTTACCCTAACCCTAACCCTCACCCTGAACCTAACCTAAACCTAACCTTAACCGTAACCCTTACCCTTTCCCTAACCCTAAGCCAAACCCTAACCCTAAACCTAACCCTAACACTAACCATTACCCTTACCCTAACCCTAACCCTAACCCTTACCCTCATCCTAACCCTAACCCTTAACCTAACCCTAACACTTACCCTTACCCTAACCCTAAACCTAAACTTAACCCCAACCCTAAACCTAACCGTAACCCTAACCCTTACCCTTACCCTAACCCTAACCCTAACTCTAACCCTAACCCTAACACTTACCCTTACCCTAACTCTAACCCTAACCCTAACCCTTACCCTAAACCTAACCCTAATCTTAACCCTAACCCTAACACTTACACTAACCCTAACCCTAACCCTTACCCTAACCCTAACCAGATCCCTAAACCTTGCCCTAACCCTAACCCGAACCCTCAACCTAACCCCTAAACCTAACCTTTAACCTAACGCTAACCCTAACCTTAACCCTTACCCTTAACCAACCCTAAACTTAACTCTAACCCTAACCCTAAACCTAACCCCAACCCATACCCTAACTTAACCCTAAATCTTAACCTAAACCTAACCCTAACCCTAACCCTAACCCTAAACCTAACCTTAACCCTAACCCTTGCCCTTACACGAATCCTAACCCTAAACCTAACCCTAACCCTAACCCTAACCTTAACTCTAACCCTTATCCTTACCCAATCTCAAACTCTAACCCTAACCCTAACCCTAACCCTTACCCTAACCCTAACCCTAAACCCTACACTAACCCTAACCCTAACTCTAACCCTTACCCTTACCCTAACCCGAACCCAAAACCAAACTCTATCCCTAACCCTAACCCTAACTCCGAACCCTAACCCTAACCTTAAACCTAAACCTTACCCTTATCCTAACCCTAACCCTAACCCAACTGTAACCCTATCACTTACCCTTAACCTAACCTTAAACCTAACCCTAACCCTAACCCTAACCCTAACCCTAACCCTAACCCTAACCCTATACCTAACCTTAAACCTAACCCTTACCCTTACCCTTACTCTAACCCTAATCCTATACCTAAACCTAACCCTAACCCTAAACCTAACCCTCACCATAACCCTAACACTAACCTCTAACCCTAACACTAAACCTAACCCTAATCCTTACCCTTATCCTAAACCTAAACCTAACACTAACAGTTACCCTTAACCTAACCCCTAACCTAACACTAACCCTAACACTAACACTAACCATTACCCTAACCCTAACCTAAACTTAACCCTACCCCTTACTCTTACCCTAACACTAATCCTAAAACTAATCCTAACCCTAAACCTAGCCCTTACTTTTAACCTAACCCTAACCCTTACCCTTACCCTAACCCTAACCCTACCACTTACCCTAACCCCTACCCTAACCCTAACCCAAATGCTAACCCTAACCCTAATCCTAACCCTAAACTTAACCCTAACCCTAACCCTTACCCTTACCCTAATCCTAACCCTAACCTTAACCTCAACCCTAAACCTAATCCTAACCCCAACCCTTACCCTTACCCTAACCCTAACCTTAAACCTAACCCTAACCCTAAACTTAACCCTAACCCTAACCCTAAACCTAACCCTAACACTAAACCTAACCCTTACCCTTACCCTAACCCTAACCCTAAACCTAACCCTAACCCTAACCGTTACTCTAACCCTAAACCTAACCCTAAACCTAACCCTAACTCTAACCTTAACCCTAACCATTACCCTTACCCTAAACCTAACCCTAACCCTAACCCTTACCCTTACCATTACCCTAAACCTAACCCTAACCCTAACCCTAAACCTTACACTTACCCTAATCCTAACACTAACCCTTACCCTAACCCTAACAATAACTCTAAACCTAACCTTTACCCTTACCCTTACCCTAACCCTAAACCTAACCTTAACCCTTATACTTACCTTAACCCCAAACCCAAACCTAACCCTAACCCTAACCCTAACCCCTAACCCTAAAACTAACCCTAAACCTAACCCTAACCCCTAAGCCTAACCCTAACCCTAACCCTAATCCTTACCCTTATCCTAACCCTAACTCTAACCCTAACACTTAACCTTACCTGAAACCCTGCCCTAAACCTAACGCTAACCCTAACACTTACCCTAACCCTTATCCCTAAACCTAACCCTAACACTAACCCTAACCACTAACCCTAACCCTTACCCTAACCCTAACCCTAACACTTACCCTTACCCTAATCCTAACCCTAACTCTAAACCTAACCATAACCCTAACCATAACCCTAAGCCTAACACTTACCCTAACCCTAATCCTTACCCTTGCTCTAACCCTAACCCTAACCCTAACCCTAACCCTTACCCTAAACCTAACTCTAACCCTAACCCTAACCCTTACCCTTACCTTAACCCTAACCCTAACCCTAAGCCTTACCTTACCGAAACGCTAACACTAACCCTAACCCTAACCCTAACCCTAACCCTAACCCTTACCGTTACCCTAACCCTAACCCTATCCTAACCCCAACCCTGAACCTAACCCTAACCGTAACCCTAACCCTTACACTTACACTAACACTAACACTATACCTAACCCTAACCCTATCCCTAACCCTAAAACTTACCCTTACCCTAAACCTAACCCTAACCTTCCCCTAACCCTCCCCTAAACCTAAACTCAAGCTTAAACCTAACCCTAACCCTAAACCTAACCCTTACCCTTACACTAACCCTAACCCTAAATCTAACCCTAACCCTAACCCTAACCCTAACCCTTACCCTAACCCTAACCCTAAACCTAACCCTATCCCTAAACCCTCACCCTAAAACTAACCCTAAACCTAACCCTAACACCTAAGCCTAACCCTATCCCTAACCCTAACCCTTTCCCTTATCCTAACCCTAATCCTAACCCTAATACTTAACCTTACCTTAAACCCTGCCCTAACCCTAACGCTAACTCTAACCCTAACCCTAACCCTTAACCTACCGCTAACTCTAACCCTAACCACTAAACCTAACCCTTACCCTAACACTAACCCTAACCCTAACCCTTACTCTAACCCTAACCCTAACCCTAAACCTTACCCTTACCCTAACCTTAACCCAAACCCTAACTCTTACCCTTACCCTAACTCTAACCCTAACCCTAACCCTAACCCTAACCTAACCCCAACCCTAAACCTAACCCTAACCCTAACCCTCACCCTTACCCTTACCCTAACCCTAACCCTAAACCTAACCCTAACCCTAACCCTAACCCTAACCCTTACACTAACCCTAACCCTAATCCTAAGCCTAACTCTTAACGTTACCCTAACCCTAACCCTAACCCTAACCTAACGCTAACCCTTAACATTACCCTCACCCTCACCCTAACCTTAACCGTAACCGTAACTCTAACCCTAACCTTAACCCTAACCCTTATCCTTACCCAAACCCTAACACTAACCCTAACCCTAAACGTAACCTAACCCTAAATCTAACCCTTACCCTTAACCTACCCTAACCCTAATCATAACCCCTAAGCCTAACCCTACCCCTAACCCTAACCCTTACCCTTACCCTAAACCTAACCCTAACCCTAACAATAAACCTTACCCTTACCCTAACCCTAACCCTACCCTTACCCTAAACCTAACCCTAACCCTAAACCTAACCCTTACCCTTAACTTAACCCTAACTATAACCCTAACACTTACCCTTACCCTAAAGCTAACCCTAACCCTAACCCCAACCCTAACACACATCCTTCACCTAACCCTAACAGTAACCCTAACCTTAACCCTAACCCTAACCCTAACCCCACCCTAACCCTAACCCTAACCTTACCCTAAACCTCCCCTAACCCTAACCTCAACCTTAAACCTAACCCTAACCCTAAACCTAACCCTTACCCTAACCCTAACCCTAAACCTAACCCTAACCTTAACCCTAAACCTAACCCTAACACCTAAGCCTAACCCTATCCCTAACCCTAACCCTTTCCCTTATCCTAACCCTAATCCTAACCCTAATACTTAACCTTACCTTAAACCCTGCCCTAACCCTAAGGCTAACCCTAACCCTAACCCTAACCCTTAACTTAACGCTAACTCTAACCCTAACCACTAACCCTAACCCTTACCCTAATCCTAACCCTAACTCTAAACCTAACCATAACCCTAATCATAACCCTAAGCCTAACACTTACCCTAACCCTAATCCTAACCCTTACTCTAACCCTAACCCTAACCCTAACCCTTACCCTAAACTTTAACTCTAACCCTAACCCATACCCTTACCTTAACAGTAATCCTAAGCCTAACCCTTACTCTTACCCTAACGCTAACACTAACACTCCCCCTAACCCTCACCCTAACCCTTACCCTAACCCTAACCCTAACCTTACCCCAACCCTAAACCTAACCCTAACCGTAACCCTAAACCTTACCCTTATCCTAACCCTAACCCTAACCCTAAACCTAAACCTAATCCTAACCCTAACCCTAACCCTAACCCTTACTCTTACCCTAACCCTAACCCTAAACCTTAACCTTACCCTAAACCTAACCCTAACCCTAACCCTTACCCTTACCCTAACCCTAACACTAACCCTAACTCTTACCCTTACCCTAACTCTAACCCTAACCCCAACCCTAACCCTAACCCACACCTAACCGCAACCCTAAACCTAACCCTAACCGTAACCCTAACCCTTACCCTTACACTAACCTAACCCTAAACCTAACCCTAACCCTAACCCTAAACCTTACACTAACCCTAACCCTAACCCTAACCCTAACCCTAACTCTAACTCTAACCCTAACCCTAACCCTAAAACTTACACTTACCCTAACCCTAACCCTTACCCTAACCTTACCCTAACCCTCCCCTAACCCTAACTTCAACCTTAATCCTAACCCTAACGCTAAATCTAACCATTACCCTTACACTAACCCTAACCCTAAATCTAACCCTAACCCTAACCCTTACCCTTACCCTAACCCTAACCGTAAACCTAACCCTAACCCTAACCCTAACGCATACCCTTACTCTAACCCTAACCCTAACCCTAACCGTAAACCTAAACCTAACACTAAACCTAACCGTAACTCTAACCCTAACCCTTACCCTAACCCTAACCTTAACCCCAACACTACACCTAACCCTAACCATAACCCTAACCCTAACCCTTACCCTTACCCTAACCCTAACCCTAACCCTAACCCTAACCCTAAATCTAACCCTAACCCTAACCCTAACCCTAACCTTAACATAACCCTAACCCTAACACAGAATCTAACCCTTACACTAAACCTAACCCTAACCCTTACCAAACCTAACCCTAAACCTAACTGTAACCCTAACCCTAACCCTAACCCTAACCCTAACCGTAACCCTAACCCAAACCCTTACCCTAACCCTAACCCTAAACCTAACACTAACCTTAACCCTAACCCTAACCCTAACCCTTACCCTTACCTTAAACCTAACCCTAAACCTAACTGTAACCCTAAACCTAACCCTAACCCTTACCCTAACCCTAACCTTAACCCCAACACTACACCTAACCCTAATCCTAACCCTTACCCTTACCTTAACACTAACCCTAACAGTAACTCTGAACTTAACTGTAACCCTTACCCTAACCCTAAACCTAAACCTAACCCTAACCCTAATACTGAATCAAACCCTTACACTAACCCTAAACCTAACCCTAACCCTAACCTTAACCCTAACCCAAACACTTACCCTAACCCTAACCCTAAACCTAACCCTAACCTTAACCCTAACCCTAACCCTAACCTTAACCCTAACCCTAACCCTTACCCTTAACCTAAACCTAAACCTAACCCTAACCCTAACCCTAACCCTAACCCTAAACCGAAGCCTAACCCTAACCCTAACCCTAACCCTTACACTAACCCTAACCCTAACCCTAACCCTAACCGTAACCCTAACCCAAACCCTTACCCTAACCCTAACACTAAACCTAATCCTAACCTTAACCCTAACCCTAACCCTAACCCTTACCCTTACCCTAAACCTAACCCTAAACCTAAACCTAACCCTAACCTAAACCCTAACACTAACCCTAACCTTTGCCCTTACACTAACCCTAGCCCTAAACCTAACCCTTACTCTAACCCTAACCCTTAAGCTAACACTTTCACTTACCCTAACCCTAAACCTAAACCTAACCCTAACCCTAACCCCTAACCCTAAACCAAACCCTAACCCTAACCCTAAACCTAACCCTTCCCCTTACCCTAATCCTAAACCTAACCCTAACCCTTACCCTTACCCTAACCCTAACCCTAACACTAACCCTAGCCCTAAACCTTGCCCTTAGAGTAAACCTAACCTAACCTTACCCTAAACCTAACTCTAAACCTAACCCTAACCCTTACCCTTACCTTAACCCTAACTCTAACCATAAACCTTACCCTTACCCTAACACTTATGCTAACCCTAACCCTAACCCTAACCTTTACCTTACTCTAACCCTAACCCTAACCATAACCCCAACCCTAAACATAAACCTAACCCTAAGCCTAACTTTTACCCTAAACCTAACCCTAACCCTTACCCTAACACTAACACTTACCCTTACCCTAACCCTAACCCTAACCCTTTTCCTAACCCTAACCCTAAACCTAACCCTAACCATTAACCTAACCCTAACACTAACCCTAACCCCTAAACCTAACCCTTACCATAACCCTAACCCCAACACTAACCATAACCCCTAAACCTAACCCTCACCCTAACACTAACCCCTAACCCTAAGCATAACCCTAACACTAACACTAAACCTTATCCTAACCCTAAACCTAACCCTAAACCCAACCCTAACCCTAACCCTTATCCTTACCATAACCCTAACACTAACCCTAACGCTAAACGTTACCCTTACCCTAAACCTGACCCTAACCCTTACGCTAAACCTAACCCTAACTCTAACCCTAACCCTTACCCTTACCTTAACCCTAACCATAAACCTTACCCTTACCCTAACGCTAACCCTAACCCTAACCCTAACAGTAAATCTAACCCTAACCTTTATCCTTACCCTAACCCTAATCCTAACCCTAACCATAAACCTAACCCTAACCCGAAACCTAACCCTAACCCTTACCCTTACCCTCACCCTAACCCTAACCTTAAACCTAACCCTAACTCTAACCCTAACCCTAAACTTATCCCTAACCCTTATCCTTACCGTAACCTAACCCTAAACCTAACCCTAACCCTAACCCTAACCCTAAACTTAACCCTTACCTTTACCCTAACCCCAACACTAAACCTAACCCTAATCCTTACAATTACCCTAAGGCTAACCCTAACCCTAAGCCTAACCCTAAACTTAACCCTAAGCCTTACCCTTAACCTAACCCTAACACTAACCAAAACCTAACCCTAACCCTAACCCTAACCCTAACTCTTACCCTTACCCTAACCCTAACCCTAACCCTAAATCTAACCCTTACACTTACCCTAAACCTAACCCTAAACCTAACACTAATCCTAACCCTAACACGAACCCTTACCATAACTCTAACCCTAACACTAACCCTAACCCTAATTCTAACACTTACCCTAACAAGAACCCTAACCCTAACCCTAACCCTAACCCTAACCCTAACCCTTACCTTAACCCTATTCCGAATTCTAACCCTAACCCTAACCCTAAGCCTAACCCCTAACCTAACCCTAACCCTAACCCTTACCCTAACATTAACCCTAACCCTAACCTTAACCCTAACCCTTACCCTAACCCTAACCCTAACTGTTCCCCTTTCCCTAATCCTAAACCTAAGTCTTACCCTAACCATAACCCTAAACCTTACCCTTACCCTAAACCTAACCCTAACCCTAACCCTAACCCTAACCCTTACCCTTACCCTAACCCTAACACTAACCCTAACTCTTACCCTTACCCTAACTCTAACCCTAACCCCAACCCTAACCCTAACCCACACCTAACCGCAACCCTAAACTTAACCCTAACCGTAACCCTAACCCTTACCCTTACACTAACCTAACCTTAAACCTAACCCTAACCCTAACCCTAAACCTTACACTAACCCTAACCCTAACCCTAATCCTAACCCTAAACCTTACCGTTACTCTAACCCTAACCCTAACCCTAAACCTAAGCCTAACCCTAACCTTAACCCTAACCCTTACCCTTACCCTACCCTAATCCTAACCATAACCCCTAAGCCTAACCCTAACCCTAAAGCTAATCCTTACCCTTACCCTTATCCTAAACCTAACCCTAACCCTAACAATAAACCTTACCCTTACCCTAACCCTCACCCTAAACCTTACCCTAAACGTAACCCTAACCCTAACCATAACCCTAACCCTTACCTTACCTTAACCCTAGCTCTAACCCTAACACTTACCCTTACCCTAATGCTAACCCTAACCCTAACCCTAACACATATCCTTCACCTAATCCTAACAGTAACCCTAACCCTAACCCTAACCCTAACCCCACCCTAACCCTAACGCTAACGCTAACCCTAACCTTACCCTAAGCCTAACCCTAAACCTAACCCTAACACTTAAACTTACCCAAACCCTCAACCTAAACTTTACCGTAACCCTAACCCTAACCCTTACCCTTACTCTAACACTAACCCTAACCCTAAAACTTACCGTTACCCTAAACCTAACCCTAACCCTAACCCTAACCCTTACCCTTACCCTAACCCTAACCCTAACCCTCACTCTTACCCTTACACTAATCCTAACCCTAACCCTAACCCTAAACCTAACCCCACCCTAACCCTAACATTAATGCTAACCCTAACCTTACCCTAAGCCTAACCCTAAACCTAACCCTAACCCTTACCCTTCCCCAAACCCTAAACCTAAACTTTACCGTAACCCTAACCCTAACCCTTACCCTTACTCTAACCCTAACCCTAACCCTAAAACTTACCCTTACCCTAACCCTAACCCTAACCCTAACCTTACCCTAACCGTCCCCTAACCCTAACTTCAACCTTAATCCTAACCCTAACGCTAAACCTAACCATTACCCTTACACTAACCCTAACCCTAAATCTAACCCTAACCCTAACCCTTACCCTTACCCTAACCCTAACCGAAAACCTAACCCTAAACCCTAACCCTAACCCCTAACCCTAAAACTAACCCTAAACCTAACTCTAACACCTAAGCCTAACCCTATCCCTAACCCTAACCCTTTCCCTTATCCTAACCCTAATCCTAACCCTAATACTTAACCTTACCATAAACCATGCCCTAACCCTAACGCTAACCCTAAACCTAACCCTAACCCTAACCCTTAACCTAATGCTAACTCTAACCCTAACCACTAACCCTAACCCTTACCCTAACCCTAACCCTAACTCTTACCCTTTCCCTAATCCTAACCCTAAGTCTTACCCTAACCATAACCCTAAGCCTAACACTTACCCTAACCCTAATCCTAACCCTTACTCTAACACTAACCCTAACCCTAACCCTTACTCTAAACAAAACTATAAGCCTAACCCTTACCCTTACCTAAACCCTAACCCTTAAGCCTAACCCTTACCCTTACCCTAACGCTAACACAAATCCTACCCCTAACCCTAACCCTAACCCTTACCCTAACTCTAACCCTAACCTAACCCCAACCCTAAAATTAACCCTAACCGTAACACTAACCCTTACCCTTATCCTAACCCTAACCCTAAACCTAACCCTAAACCTAACCCTAACCCTTACACTAACCCTAACCCTAATCCTAACCCTAACACTTACCCTTACTCTAACGCTAACCCTAACCCTAACCCTAACCGTAACCCTAATACATATCCTTCACCTAACCCTAACAGTAACCCTAACCCTAACCCTAACCCTAACCCTAACCCCACCCTAACCCTAACGCTAACGCTAACCCTTACCTTACCCTACCCCTAACCCTAAACCTAACCCTAACCCTTACCCTTACCAAAACCCTAAACCTAAACTTAACCATAACCCTAACCCTAACCCTTACCATTACTCTAACCCTAACCCAAACCATAAACCTTACCCTTACCCTAAACCTAACCCTAACCCTAACCCAAACCCAAACTCTTACCCTTACCCTAACGCTAATCCTAACAATAAACTAACCCTAACACATATCCTTACACTAACCCTAACCCTAACCCTAACCCTTACACTTACCTTAACCCTAACACCAAACCTAACCCTAACCTTAACCCTAACCCTAACCCCTAAGCCTAACCCTAACCCTAACCCTAACCCTTACCCTTATCCTAACCCTAACCCTAAGAATTAACATTACACTAACCCCTACCCTAACCCTAATGCTAACCTTCACCCTAACCCTAACCCTAACCCTAACTCTAACCCTAACCCTTACTCTAACTCTAACCCTAACTCTTACCCTTATCCTAACCCTAACCTTACCCCTAACCCTTATCCTTTCCCTAACCTTAATGCTAACCCTAACCCTAAACCTATCCCTTACCCTAAACCTAACCCTTACCCATACCCTTACCCTAACCCTAACCCTAAAACTAACAGTAACACTTACCCTTACACTTACACTAACGCTATCATTAACCCTAAACTTAACCCTAACCCTAACCCTAAACCTAACCCTTATCCTAACCCTAATCCTAACCCTAACCTAACCCTTACACTTACCCTAACCCTAACCCTAACCCTAACCCTAACACTTACCCTACCTCTAACCCTAAGCCTTACCCTTACCCTAACCCTAACCCTAAACTTAACCCCAACCCTAAACCTAAACCTAACCGTAACCCTTATCCTAATACTTACGCTAACCCTAACTCTAACCCTAACCCTAACACTTACCCTTAACCTAACCCTAAGCCTAACCCTTACCCTAACACTCACACTAACCCTAAACCTAACACTAACCCTTACCCTTTCCCTAAACCTAACCCTAACTCTAACCTTAACCCTTACCCTTAACCTAACCCTAACCCTAACCCAAACCCTAACCCTAACCCTCACCGTATCCTAACCCTAACCCTAACCCTTAACCTAACCCTAACACTAACCCTAACCACTAACCCTAACCCTTACCCTAACCCTAACCTTAACCCTAACTCTTACCCTTAACCTAATCCTAACCCTAACACTAACCCTAACCATAAACCTAACCCTAACACTTACCCTAACCTTAATCCTAACCCTTACTCTAAACCTAACCTCAACTTAAACCCTAACCTAACCGTAAACCTAACCCTAACCCTTACCCTTACCCTAAAACTAACCCTAACCCTACACCTAAACCTAACCCTTACCCTAACCCTAACCCTTACCCTAACCCTCCCCTAACCCTAACCTCAAACATAAACCTAACCCTAACCCTAACACTAACCCTAAACCTAACCCTAACCCTAAATCTATCCTTAACCGTAACCCTTACCCTTACACTAACCCTAACCCTAAAACTAACGCTAACTGTAACCCCTAATCCTAACCCTAACCCTAACCCTTTTCCTAACCCTAATCCAAACCTAACCTTTAACCTAACCCTAACACTAACCCTAAACCCTAAGCCTAACACTAACACTAACCCTAACCCTAACCCTTACCCATATCCTAACCCTAACCCTAACTCTAACCCTAACGCTAACCCTAACCCTTACCCTAACCGTAACCCTAACCCTAACCCTAACCTCAAACTTAACCCTAACCCTTACCCTAACCCTAACCCTAACCCTAACCCTCTCCCTAACCCTAACCATAACCCTTACCGTAACCCTAATCCTAACCCCAAACTCAAAACTTAACCCTAACGGTAACCCTAACCCTAAATCTTACCCTTACCCTAACCCTAACCCTAAACATAACCCTACCCCTTACCCTTACCCTAACCCTAAACCTAAACCTAACTCTCACCCTAACAATAACCCTTACCCTTATCCTAACCCTAACCCTAACCCTAACCCCTAACACTAAACCTAACCCTAATTCTTACCCTTACCCTAACCCTAACCCTAAACCTAACCCTAACCCTAACACTTGCCCTAACTCTAACCCTAACCCTTAACCTTACCCTAACCCTAACCCAAACCTTATCACCAACCCTAAACCTAACCCTGACCGTAACCCTTACCCTAACACTTACCCTATCCCTAACTCTAACCCTAACACTAACACTTACCATAACCCTTACCCTAACCCCTAACACTAAACCTAACCCTAATTCTTACCCTTACCCTAACCCTAACCCTAAACCTAAGCCTAACCCTAAAACTTACCCTAACCCAAACTCTAACCCTTACCCTTACCCTAACCCTAAACCGAACCTTATCCCCAACCCTAAACCTAACCCTAACCGTAACCGTTACCCTAACACTTACCCTAACTCTAACTCTAACCCTAACCCTAACCCTAACACTTACCCTTACCCTAACCCTAACCCTAACCCTTACCCTAAACCTCACACTAACCCTAACCCTAAGACTAACCCTTACCCTTTCCCTAACCCTAAAACTAACTCTAACCCTAACCTTACCCTTAACCTAACCCTAACCCTAACCCTAACCCTAACCTTATCCTAACCCTAACACTAACCCTTAACCTAACCCTAACATTAACCCTAACCACTAACACTAACCCTTACCCTAACCCTAACCCTAACACTAACCCTTACCCTAATCCTAACCCTAACCCTAACCCTAACCACAAGCCTAACCCTAACATTAACCCTAACCACTAACACTAACCCTTACCCTAACCCTAACCCTAACCCTAAACCTAACTCTAATCCTAACCCTTACTCTAACCCTAAACTCAACTTTAACCCTAACCCTAACCCTAACCCTAACCCTTACCCTTACCCTAAAACTAACCCTAACCCTAACCCTAAACCTAACCCTTACCCTAACCCTAACACATACCCTAACCCTCCCCTAACCATAACCTCAACCTTAAACCTAACCCTAATCCTAAACCTAACCCTTATCATTACCCTTGCTCTAACCCTAACCCTAACCCTAACCCTAACCCTTACTCTAAACCTAACTCTAACCCTAACCCTAACCCTAACCCTTACCCTAATCCTAACTCTAACTCTAACCTTTACCCTAACCCTAACCCTAAACCTAACCCTAACCGTAACCCTAAACCTAACCCTAACCCTAACCTTAACCCTAACCCTTACCCTTATACTTACCCTAACCCTAACCATAACCATAACAGTAAACCTAACACTAACCCTAAACCTAACACTTACCCTTAGCCTAAATCTAACCCTAAACCTAACGCTAACCCTTAACATCACCCTCACCCTAACCCTAACCCTAACCCTAACCCTAAACCTAAACCTAATGCTAACCCTTAACATTACCATCACCCTAACCCTAACCCTAACCCTAAACCTAACCCTAACCCAAAATCTAACCCTTACCCTTACCCTACCCTAACCCTAACCATAACCCCTAAGCCTAACTCTAACCCTAACGCTAACCCTTACCCTTATCCTAACTCTAACCCTAACCCTACCCCTTACCCTTACCCTAACCCTAAACCTAACCTTAACCCTACCCCTAACCCTAACCCTTACCCTTACCCTAACCCTATCCCTAACCCTAACAATAAACCTTACCCTTACCCTAACCCTAACAATAAACCTTACCCTTACCCTAACCCTAACCCTAAACCTTACCCTAAACCTAACCCTAACCCTAACCCTTACCCTTACCTAACCCTAACCCTAACTCTTACCATTACCCTAACCCTAAACTTAACCCTAACCCTTATCCTTTCCCTAACCCTAACGCTAACCCTAACCCTAAACCTATCCCTTACCCTAAACCTAACACTTACCCTTACCCTAACCCTAACCCTAAAACTAACAATAACTCTTACACTTACACTAACGCTAACATTAACCCTAACCTTAACACTAAACCTTAACCTAACACCTAACCCTAACCCCAAGCCTAATCCTAACCTTAGCCTTACCCTAACCCTAAACCTAAACTTAAACCCAACCCTAAATCTAACCCTAACCATGACCCTAACCCTTACCCTAACACTAACCCTAACCATAACAATAACAGTTAACACTAACCCTAACCCTAACATTAACCCTTATCCTAACCCGAACCCTAACCGTAACCCTTAACCTAACCCTAATACTAACCCTAAACCCTAACCCTAACCCTAACCCTAACCCCTAACCTAACAATAACAATAACCCTTACCCTTACCCTAACCCTAACACTAACCCTAACCTTAACCCTAACATTTACCCTAACCCTAACACTAACCCTTATCGTTACCCTAACCCTAACCCTAACCTTAACCCCAACCCTAAACGTAAAACTAACCGTAACCCTTACCCTAACACTTATCCTAACCCTAACTCTAACCCTAACCCTAACACTTACCCTTACCCTAACCCTAACCCTAACCCTTACACTAACCCTCACCCTAACCCTAACCCTACCACTAACCCTTACCCTTTCCCTAACCCTACCCTAACTCTAACCCTAACCCTTACCCTTAACCTAACCCTAACCCTAAACCTAACCCTAGCCCTAACCCTAAACCTAACCCTAACCTTAAGCCTACACTAACCCTAAACCTAACCCTTACCCTTAGCCTAACCCTACCCCTAAACCTAACCCTAACTGTAACCTTAACCCTAACCCTAACCCTAACCCTTACCCTTACCCTAACCCTATCCCTAACCTTAACCCCAACACTAAATCTAACCCTAACCCTAAACCAATCCTTACCCTAACCCTAACCCTAACCCTTTCCCTTAACCTAACCCTAACCCTAAACTTAACCCATACCCTAAACCTAACCCTAACCCTTAACCTAACACTTACCCTAAACCTATCCTAACCCTAACACTTACCCTTACCCTAACCCTAACCCTAACCCTAACCCTTACCCTAATCCTAACCCTAACCCTTACCCTAACCCTAACCCTAACCCTAACACTTACCCTTACCCTAAACCTAACCCTAACCTTAACCCCAACCCTAAACGTAACCCTAACCCTAAACCTAACCCTTACCCTTACCCTAACCCTAACCCTAATCCTAACCCTTACCCTTAACCTAACCTTAACCCTAACCCTAACGCAAACCCTCACCCTAACACTTACCAAAAACTTCACCGTAACCCTAACCCTTACCCTTACCCTTACCCTAACCCTAACCCTAATCCTAACCCTTACCCTTAACCTAACCTTAACCCTAACCCTAACGCAAACCCTCACCCTAACACTTACCAAAAACTTCACCGTAACCCTAACCCTTACCCTTACCCTAATCCTAACCCTAACCTTAACCCCAACCCTAAACCTAACTCTAACCCTAACCCTAACCCTTACCCTAAGCCTAATCCTAACCCTAACCCTAACACTTACCCTTACGCTAACCCTAACCCTAACCCTAACCGTAACATTAACCCTAAACCTAACCCTAAACTTTACCATTAAACTAAACCTAACCCTAAACCTAACACTAACCATAACCTTAACTCTAACCCTAACCCTTAAAGTTACCCTAACCCTAACCCCAAACCTAACCCTAACCCTAGCCCTAACCCTAACCCCTATGTCTAAACATAACCCTAACCCTAACCCTTACCCTTATCCTAACACTAACCCTAACCCTAACACTTACCCTTACCCTAACCCTAACGCTAAACCTAATCCTTACCCTAACCCTAAACCTAACCCTAACGCTAACCCTAACTCTTATCCTAACCCTAACCCTAACACTTACCCTAACCCTAACCCTAACCCTAACACATATCCTTACACTAACCCTAAACCTACCCCTAACACTTACATTTACCTTAAACCTAACCCTAAACCTAACCCTTACCCTTATCATAACCCTAACCCTAACCCTAACAATTACCATTACGCTAACACCTACCCTAACCCTACTGCTAACCTTAACCATTACCCTAACCCTAACCCTAACCCTAACCCTAACCTTTACCCTTACCTAACCCTAACCCTAACTGTTACCATTCCCCAACCCTAAACTTAATCCTAACCCTTAGACTTTCCCTAACCCTAACCCTAAAACTAACAATAACACTTACCCTTACACTAACGCTAACATTAACCGTAACCTTAACACTAACCCTTACACTAACACCTAACCCTAACCCCAGGCCTGACCCTAAACTTAGCCTTACCCTAACCCTAACCCTAACCTTAACCCCAACCCTAAACCTAACCCTAACCCTAACCCTTACCCTAACACTAACCCTAACCATAACCCTAACAGTTAACCCTAACCCTAACCCTAACTCTAACCCTTATCCTAACCCTAACCCTAACCCTAACCTTAACCCTTAACCTAACCCTAACACTAACCCTAAACCCTAACCCTAACCCTAACCCTTATACTTACCCTAACTCTAACCCTAACCATAACCCTAACCCTAACCCATACCCTAACCCTAACCCTAAACTTTACTCTAACCCTAACCCTAACCTCAACCTTAACCCTAACCCTAATCCTACCCTAACCCTAACCTTTACCCTTACATTAACCCTAACCTCACTCTATCCCTCTACCTAACACTAACCATAACCCTTACCCTAACCCTAACCCTAACCCCAACCTCAAACTTAACCCTAACTGTAACCCTAACACTAAATCTTACCCTTACCCTAACCCTAACCCTAACCCTAACCCTTACCCTTAACCTTACCCTAACCCTAACCCTAAACCTAACTCTCACCCTAACCTTAATCCTTACACTTATCCTAACCCTAACCCTAACCCTAACCCCTAACCCTAACAATAACAATAACCCTTACCCTTACCGTAACCCTAACACTAACCCTAACCCTAACCCTAACACTTACCCTAACCCTAACCCTAACCCTTACCGTTACCCTAACCCTAACCCTAACCCTAACCTTAACCCCAACCCTAAACCTAAAACTAACCGTAACCCTTACCGTAACACTTACCCTAACCCTAACTCTAACCCTAACCCTAACACTTACCCTTACCCTAACCCTAACCCTAACCCTTAAACTAACCCTAACACTAACCCTAACCCTAACCCTAACCCTACCACTTACCCTTACCCTAACCCTAGCCCTAACCTTACCCCAACCCTAAATCTAACCCTAATCCTAAACCAACCCTTACCCTAACCCTAACCCTAACCCTTACCCTTACCCAAACCCTAACCCTAAACTTAATCCATACCCTAACCCTAACCCTAACCCTAACCCTCTCCTATCCCTAACACATACCCTTGCCCTAACCCTAACCCTAATCCTAAACCTTAACCTAATCCTAACCCTAACCCTTTCCCTAACCCTAACACTAACCCTAACCCTAACCCTTACCCTTACCCTAAACCTATCCCTAACCTTAACCCCAACCCTGAACCTAACCCTAACCCTAACCCTAACCCTTACCCTTATCCTAACACTAACACTAACCCTAACCCTAACCCCTAACCCTAACCCTAACACTAAACCCTAACCCTAACCCTAACCCTAACCCTAACCCTAACGCTAACCTTTACCCTAACCCCTACCCTAAACCTAACCCTAATCCTTACCCTTACCCTAAGCGTAACCCTAAACCTAAGCCTAACCCTAAACTTAACCCTAAACCTTACCCTTAACCTAACCCTAACACTAACTCAAAACCTAACCCTAACCCTAACCCCAACACTTACCCTTACCCTAACCCTAACCCTAAATCTAACCCTTACCCTTACCCTAACACTAACCCTAACCCTAACCCTAACCCTTACCTTCACCCTAACCCTAAACCTTACCCTAACCCTAACCCTAACCTAACCCTAACCCTAACCCTAACACTTGCCCTTACCCTAACCCTAACCCTAAACCTCACCCTAACTCTAACCCTAACCCCTAACCCTAACCCTAACCCAAACCTTTACCCTTACCCTAACCCTATCCCTAACCCTAACCAGAACACTTATCCTAACCCTAACCCTAACACTAAACCTTACGCTTACCCTTACCCTAACACTAAACCTAACCCTAACCCTAACACTAACCATAACCCTAAAACTTACTCTTACCCTAAACCTAACCTTAACCCTTATCCTAAACCTAACCCTAACCCTAACCCTAACCCTTACCCTTACCTTAACCCGAAACCTAACCCTAACCCTAACGCATACCCTTACTCTAACCCTAACCCTAACCCTAACCGTAAACCTAAACCTAACCCTAAACCTAACCGTAACTCTAACCCTAACCCTTACCCTAACCCTAACCTTAACCCCAACACTACACCTAACCCTAACCATAACCCTAACCCTAACCCTTACCCTTACCCAAACCCTAACCCTAACCCTAACCCTAACCCTAACCCTAACCCTAACCTTAACATAACCCTAACCCTAACACAGAATCTAACCCTTACACTAAACCTAACCCTAACCCTTATCAAACCTAACCCTAAACCTAACTGTAACCCTAACCCTAACCCTAACCCTAACCCTTACCGTAACCCTAACCCAAACCCTTACCCTAACCCTAACCCTAAACCTAACACTAACCTTAACCCTAACCCTAACCCTAACCCTTACCCTTACCTTAAACCTAACCCTAAACCTAACTGTAACCCTAACCCTAACCCTAACCCTTACCCTAACCCTAACCTTAACCCCAACACTACACCTAACCCTAATCCTAACCCTTACCCTTACCCTAACACTAACCCTAACAGTAACCCTGACCTTAACTGTAACCCTTACCCTAACCCTAAACCTAAACCTAACCCTAAACCTAATACTGAATCAAACCCTTACACTAACCCTAACCCTAACCCTAACCCTAACCGTAACCCTAACCCAAACCCTTACCCTAACCCTAACCCTAAACCTAACCCTAACCTTAACCCTAACCCTAACCCTAACCTTAACCCTAACCCTAACCCTTACCCTTAACCTAAACCTAAACCTAACCCTAATCCTAACCCTAACCCTAACCCTAAACCTAACCCTAACCCTAACCCTAACCCTAACCCTTACACTAACCCTAACCCTAACCCTAACCCTAACCGTAACCCTAACCCAAACCCTTACCCTAACCCTAACACTAAACCTAATCCTAACCTTAACCCTAACCCTAACCCTAACCCTTACCCTTACCTTAAACCTAACCCTAAACCTATCCCTAACCCTAACCTAAACCCTAACACTAACCCTAACCTTTGCCCTTACACTAACCCTAGCCCTAAACCTAACCCTTACTCTAACCCTAACCCTAAAGCTAACACTTACACTTACCCTAACCCTAAACCTAAACCTAACCCTAACCCTAACCCCTAACCCTAAACCAAACCCTAACCCTAACCCTAAACCTAACCCTTCCCCTTACCCTAATCCTAAACCTAACCCTAACCCTTACCCTTACCCTAACCCTAACACTAACCCTAGCCCTAAACCTTGCCCTTAGAGTAAACCTAACCTAACCTTACCCTAAACCTAACTCTAAACCTAACCCTAACCCTTACCCTTACCTTAACCCTAACTCTAACCATAAACCTTACCCTTACCCTAACACTTATGATAACCCTAACCCTAACCCTAACCCTAACCTTTACCTTACTCTAACCCTAACCCTAACCATAACCCCAACCCTAAACATAAACCTAACCCTAAGCCTAACCTTTAACCTAACCCTAACCCTAACCCTTACCCTAACACTAACACTTACCCTTACCCTAACCCTAACCCTAATCCTTTTCCTAACCCTAACCCTAAACCTAACCCTAACCATTAACCTAACCCTAACACTAACCCTAACCCCTAAACCTAACCCTTACCATAACCCTAACCCCAACACTAACCATAACCCCTAAACCTAACCCTCACCCTAACACTAACCCCTAACCCTAAGCATAACCCTAACACTAACCCTAAACCTTATCCTAACCCTAAACCTAACCCTAAACCCAACCCTAACCCTAACCCTTATCCTTACCATAACCCTAACACTAACCCTAACGCTAAACGTTACCCTTACCCTAAACCTGACCCTAACCCTTACGCTAAACCTAACCCTAATTCTAACCCTAACCCTTACCCTTACCTTAACCCTAACCATAACCCTTACCCTTACCCTAACGCTAACCCTAACCCTAACCCTAACAGTAACTCTAACCCTAACCTTTATCCTTACCATAACCCTAATCCTAACCCTAACCATAAACCTAACCCTAACCCGAAACCTAACCCTAACCCTTACCCTTACCCTCACCCTAACCCTAACCTTAAACCTAACCCTAACTCTAACCCTAACCCTAAACTTATCCCTAACCCTTATCCTTACCGTAACCTAACCCTAAACCTAACCCTAACCCTAACCCTAACCCTAAACTTAACCCTTACCTTTACCCTAACCCCAACACTAAACCTAACCCTAATTCTTACAATTACCCTAAGGCTAACCCTAACCCTAAGCCTAACCCTAAACTTAAACCTAAGCCTTACCCTTAACCTAACCCTAACACTAACCAAAACCTAACCCTAACCCTAACCCTAACCCTAACTCTTACCCTTACCCTAACCCTAACCCTAACCCTAAATCTAACCCTTACACTTACCCTAAACCTAACCCTAAACCTAACACTAATCCTAACCCTAACAGGAACCCTTACCATAACTCTAACCCTAACACTAACCCTAACCCTAATTCTAACACTTACCCTAACAAGAACCCTAACCCTAACCCTAACCCTAACCCTAACCCTAACCCTTACCTTAACCCTATTCCGAACTCTAAACCTAACCCTAACCCTAACCCTAAGCCTAACCCCTAACCTAACCCTAACCCTAACCCTTACCCTAACATTAACCCTAACCCTAACCTTAACCCTAACCCTAACCCTAACCCTTACCCTTACCCTAACCCTAACCCTAAACCTAACCCTAACCCTAATCCTAAACCTAACCTTAACGCTAAACCTAACACTTGCTCTTACCCTAACCCTAACAATAAACTTAACACTAACCCTAACCCTACCCCTAACCGTAACGCTAACCCTTACCCTTACCCTAACCCTAACCCTAAACCTATCCTGAACGCTAACTCTAACCCTTGCTCTTACCCTAACCCTAACAATAAACTTAACACTAACCCTAACCCTACCCCTAACCCTAACGCTAAACCTTACCCTTACCCTAACCCTAACACTAAACCTAACCGTAACCCTAAACAAAACCCCTAACCCTATCCCTAACCCTAACCCTTACCCTTATTCTAACCCTAACCCTAACCCTAAGACTTACCCTTATCCTAAACCTTACCCTAACCCTAACCCTAACCCTAACCCTAAACCTCATCCTAACCCTAACCCTAACCCTAACCCTAACCCTTACCCTTACCCTAACCCTAAACTTAAAAATAACCCTAACCCTAACCCTTGCCCTTACCCTAACCCTAACCCTAACCCTAAACCTTACCCTTACACTAAACCTGACCCTAACCCTTACCCTAAACCTCACCCTAACCCTAACCCTAGCCCTTACCCTTACCTTAACCCTAACTATAACCCTAAACCTTGCCCTTACCCTAACACTTACCCTAACCCTAACCCTAACCCTTACCCTAACACTCACCCTAACCCTAACCGCTAACCCTAACACTAACACTAACCCTAACCCTAACCCTAACCCTAACCCTTACCAATATCCTAACCCTAACCCTAACCCTAACACTTACCCTTACCCTCACCCCTACCCTAACACTAACACTAACACTAACACTTACCCTTACCCTAACCCTAACCCTAACCTAAATCTAACCCTTACCCTTACAGTAAACCTAACCATAAACCTAACCCTAACCCTTACGCTACACCTAACCCTAACCCTAACCTTTACCCTAACACCTAACCTTAACCCCAACACTAACCATAACCCTAACACTTACCTTAACCCTAACCCTAACCCTAACCTTTACCCTTACCCTAACCCTAATCCTAACATCCCCAACCCTAAACCTAGCCCTAACCCTACCCTAACACTAACACTTACCCTTACCCTAACCCTAACACTAACCCCTAACACTCACCCTCACCCTAACCCTAACACTAACCCTAACCACTAACCCCTAAGCCTAAACCTAACCCTAAACCTTACCCTTATCCTAACCCGAACCATAACCCTAACCTCTACCCTAACCCTAACCCTAACCCTTGCCCTAACCCTATCCCTAAACCTAACCCTTACTCGTACCCTAACCCTAAACCTAACCATAAACCTAACCCTAACCCAAACCCTTACCCTTACCCTTACCCTAACCCTAACCCTAACCCTAAACCATACCCTTACACTAAACCTAACCCTAACCCTTACGCTAAACCTAACCCTAACCCTAACTCTAACCCTTACCCTTACCTTAACCCTTACCCTAAACTTAACCCTTAGCCTTACCCTAACTCCAACCCTAACCCTAAACCTAACCGTAACCCTAACCCTAACACATACCCTTACCCTAGCCCTAACCCTAACCGTAACCCTAACCATAACCCTGAACATAACCCTAACCCTTAGCCTTACCCACACCCTAACCCTAAACTTATACCTAATCCTAACTCTATCCCTAACCCTAAACTTAACCCGAACCCTTACGCTACACCTAAACCTAACCCTAACTCTAACACTTACCCTTACCTTAAACCTAAACCTAACCCTAAACCTTACCCTTTTCCTAACTCTAATCCTAACCCTAAACCTAACCCTAACCCTAAACCTAACACATAACCTTACCCTAAACCTAACCCTAACCGTAACCCTAATCCTAACCCTAACACTAACCCTAACCCTTATCCTTACCCTAACCCTAACCCTAACTCTAACCCTAAACCTAAACCTAACTCTAAACTTAACCCTTAACTTTACCCTAAACCTAACCTTAAACCTAACCCTAACCCTTACCCTTACCCTAACCCTAAACCTAACCCATACCCTGACCTTAACTGTAACCCTTACCCTAACCCTAACCCTAACACTGAATCTAACCCTAACCCTTACAATAACCATAACCCTAAACCTAACCCTAACCCTTACCATTCCCCAACCCTAACTCTAACCCTAACCCTTACCCTTACCCTAACCCTAACCCTAACACTGAATCTAACGCTAACCCTAACCCTAAACCTTACCCTAACCCTAAACCTAACCCTTGCCCTTAACCTAAAGCTAAACCTAACCCTAAACCTAACCCATAACCCTAACTCTAACCCTTACCTTTACCATTACCCTAGCCCTAACCCTAACCCTAACCCTAACCCTAACCAGAACACTTACCCTAACCCTAACCCTAACCCTTACAATTACCCTAACCCTAACGCTAACCCTAACCCTTACCCTAATCCTAACCCTAACCCTTACCCTAACCCTAACACTGATCCTAACCCAACCCCTAACCCTAACCCTTAACATAAACCGAACCCGAAACCTAACCCTAACCCTTACCCTTACCCTAACCCTAAACCTAACTCTAACCCTAACCCTAAACTTAACCCTAACCCTAACCCTAACCCTAACCCTTACCCTTACCCTAAACCTAACCCTAAACCTAACCCTAAACCTAATCCTAACCCTAACCCTTAAACTTACCTTAACCCTAAACCTAACCCTGTCCATAACCCCTAACCCTAACCCTAACCCTAAACCTAACCCTTACCCTAACCCTAACACTAACACTAACCCTTCCCCTTACCCTAATCCTAAACCTAATCCTAAACCTAACCCTAACCCTTACCCTGACCCGAACCCTAATCCTAACCCTAAACCTTACCCTTACACTAAACCTAACCCTAACCTTACCATAAACCTAACCCTAACCCTAACCCTAAACCTTACCCTTACCTTAACCCTAACCCTAAGCTTAAACCTTACCCTTACCCTAACAGTTACCCTAACCCTAACCCTAACCCTAACCTTTACCCTTACCCTAACCCTAATCCTAACCTTAATCCCAACACTAAACCTTAACCTAACCCTAACACTAACCTTTACCCTAACCCTAACCCTAACCATTACCCTTACCCTAACCCTAACCCTAAACTTAACCCATACCCTAAACCTAACCCTAACCCTAACCCTTAACCTAACACTTACCCTAACCATAACCCTAACACTAACTCTTACCCTTACCCTAACCCTAACCCTAACCCTTACCCTAATCCTAACCCTAAACCTTAACCTAACCCTAACACTACCCCTAACCCTAACCCCTAACCCTAACCCTTAATATAACCCTAACCTTAACCATAACCCTTACCATTACCTTAACCCTAATCCTTACCGTAACCCTAACCCTAACACTTACCCTAACCCTAACCCTAAACCTAACCCTAACCTTAACCCTAACCCTAACCCTAACCCTTACCCTTACCCTAAACCTAACACTAAACCTAACCCTAACCCTAACCTTAAACCTAACCCTAACCCTAACCCTTGCCCTTACCCTAACCCTAGCCCTAACCCTAACCCTTACTCTAACCCTAACCCTAAACCTAACCGTTACACTTACCCTAACCCTAAACCTAACCCTGACCCTAACCCTAACCCCTAACCCTAACCCAAACCCCAACCCTAACCCGTAACCTAATTCTAACACTAACACTAATCCTAATACTTCCCCTTACCCTAAACCCTACCCTAACCCTAACCCTAAACCTAAACCTTATCCTAAACCTAACCCTAATCCTAACCCTTCCCCTTGACCTAAACTTAAACCTAACCCTAACCCTAACCCTAACCCCTAACCCTAACCCTTAATATAACCCTAACCCTAACCATAACCCTTACCATTACCTTAACCCTAATCCTTACCCTAACCCTAACCCTAACCCTTACCCTAATCCTAACCCTAAACCTTAACCTAACCCTAACACTACCCCTAACCCTAACCCCTAACCCTAACCCTTAATATAACCCTAACCCTAACCATAACCCTTACCATTACCTTAACCCTAATCCTTACCGTAACCCTAACCCTAACACTTACCCTAACCCTAACCCTAAACCTAACCCTAACCTTAACCCTAATCCTTACCGTAACCCTAACCTTAACATTTACCCTAACCCTAACCCTAAACCTAACCCTAACCTTAACCCTAACCCTAACCCTAACCCTTACCCTTACCCTAAACCTAACACTAAACCTAACCCTAACCCTAACCATAAACCTAACCCTAACCATAACCCTTGCCCTTACCCTAACCCTAGCCCTAACCCAAACCCTTACTCTAACCCTAACCCTAAACCTAACCGTTACACTTACCCTAACCCTAAACCTAACCCTGACCCTAACCCTAACCCCTAACCCTAACCCAAACCCCAACCCTAACCCGTAACCTAATTCTAACACTAACACTAACCCTAACACTTCCCCTTACCCTAAACCCTACCCTAACCCTAACCCTAAACCTAAACCTTATCCTAACCCTAACCCTAATCCTAACCCTTTCCCTTGACCTAAACTTAAACCTAAACCTAACCCTAACCCTTACCCTTACCCTAACCCTAACCATAACCATAACCCTAACCCTAAACCATGCCCTTACATTAACCTAACCCTAACCTTACCATAAACCTAACTCTAAACCTAACCCTAACCCTTACCCTTACCTTAACCCTAACACTAATCCTAAACCTTACCCTTACCCTAACACTTATGCTAACCCTATCCCTAATCCTAACGTTTACCCTTACTCTAACCCTAACACTAACCCTAACTGCAACCCTAAACCTAACCCTAAACCTAACCCTAACCTTTACCCTAACCCTAACCCTAACCCCTACCCTAACACTAACACTTAATCTTACCCTAACCCTAACCCTAACCCTAACCCTTTTCCTAACCCTAACCCTAAACCTAACCCTAACCATTAACCTAACCCTAACACTAACCCTAACCCCTAAAACTATCCCTTACCATAAGCCTAACCCAAACCTATCCCTAACACTAACCATAACCCTTAGCCTAACCATCACCCTAACACTAACCCCTAACCCTAACCATAACCCTAACACTAACCCTTAACCTTACCCTAACCCTAAACCTAACCCTAACCCTAACCCTAACACTTATCCTTACCCTAACCCTAAAACTAACCCTAACCCTAAACCTTACCCTTACCCTAAACCTAACCCTAACCCATACGCTAAACCTAACCCTAACTCTAACACTTACCCTTACCTTAACCCTAACCCTAACCCTAACCCTTACCCTTACCCTAAGGCTAACCCTAACCCTAAACCTAAGAGTTACTCTTAACCTAACACATAACCTTACCCTAACCCTAACCCTAACCCTAACCATAACCCTAACCCTAACCCTAAACCTAACCCTAAACCTTACCCTTACCCTCACCCTAACCCTAACCTTAAATCTAACCCTAATTCTAACCCTAACACTAAACTTAACCCTAACCCTTACCCTTACCATAACCCAAACCTAACCTAACCCTAAAATTAACCCTTACCTTTACCATAAACCAAACCCTAAACCTAACCGTAACCCTCACACTAACCCTAACTCTTACCCTTACCCTAACCCTAACCCTAAATCTAACCCTTAACCTTACCCTAACGCTAACCCTAAGCCTAACCCTATCTCTAACCCTTACCTTAACCCTAACCCTAATTCTAACCCTAACCCTAACCCCTAACCCTAACAATAACAATAACCCTTACCCTTACTCTAACCCTAACACTAACCCTAACCCTAACCCTAACACTTACCCTAACCCTAACCCTAACCCTTACCGTTACCCTAACCCTAACACTAACCCTAACATTAACCCCAACCCTAAACCTAAAACTAACCGTAACCCTTACCGTAACACTTACCCTAACCCTAATTCTAACCCTAACCCTAACACTTACCCTTACCCTAACCCTAACCCTAACCCTTACCCTAACCCTAACACTAACCCTAACCCTAACCCTAACCGTACCGCTTACCCTTACCCTAACCCTAGCCCTAACCTTACCCAAACCCTAAATCTAACTCTAACCCTAAAACAACCCTTACCCTAAACCTAACCCTAACCCTAACCCTATCCTAACCCTAACACTTACCCTTACCCTAACCCTAACCCTAACCCTAACCCTTATTCTAATCCTAACCCTAACCGTTTCCCTAACCCTAACACTAACCCTAACCCTAACCCTTACCCTTACCCTAAACCTATCCCTAACCTTAACCCCAACCCTGAACCTAACCCTAACCCTAACCCTAACCCTTACCCTTATCCTAACACTAACACTAACCCTAACCCTAACCCTAACACTTACCCTTACCCTAACCCTAACCCTAACCCTAACCCCTTACCCTAACCCTAACCCTAACGCTAACCCTTACCCTAACCCTAACGCTAACCCTAACCCTAACCCTAACCCTTACACTAACCCTAAACCTAACCTTAACCCTACCCCTAACCCTTACCCTTACCCTTACCCTAACCCTAAACCTAACCCTAACCCTTACCCTTACCCTAATGCTAACCCTAACCCTAACCCTAACAGTAACTCTAAACCTAACACATAACCTTACCCTAACCCTAACCATAACCATAACCATAACCCTAACCCTAACCCTAAACCTAACCCTAAACCTTACCCTTACCCTCACCCTAACCCTAACCTTAAACATAACCCTAACTCTAAAACTAACACTAAACTAAACCCTAACCCTTATCCTTACCGTAACCTAAACCTAACCGTAACCCTAAAATTAACCCTTACCTTTACCCTAACCCCTACCCTAAACCTAACCCTAATCCTTACCCTTACCCCAAGCGTAACCCTAAACCTAAGCCTAACCCTAAACTTAACCCTAAGCCTTACCCTTAACCTAACCCTAACACTAACCCAAAACCTAACCCTAACCCTAACCCCAAATCTTACCCTTACCCTAACCCTAACCCTAACCCTAAATCTAACCCTTACCCTTACCCTAACACTAACCCTAACCCTAAACCTAACCCTAACCCTTACCCTCACACTAACCCTAACCCTAAACCTAACCCTAACCCTAACCCTAACCTAACCCTAACCCTAACCCTAACCCTAACACTTGCCCTTACCCTAACCCTAACCCTAAACCTCACCCTAACTCTAACCCTAACCCCTAACCCTAACCCTAACCCAAACTTTTACCCTTACCCTAACCCTATCCCTAACCCTAACCAGAACACTTATCCTAACCCTAACCCTAACACTAAACCTTACGCTTACCCTTACCCTAACCCTAAACCTAAACCTAACCCTAACACTAACCATAACCCTAAAACTTACTCTTACCCTAAACCTAACCCTAACCCTTATCCTAAATATAACTCTAACCCTAACCCTAACCCTTACCCTTACCTTAACCCTAACCCTAACCCTAACGCATACCCTTACTCTAACCCTAACCCTAACCGTAACCCTAAACCTAACCCTAAACCTAACCGTAACCCTAAGCCTAACCCTTAACCTAACCCTAACCTTAACCCCAACACTACACCTAACCCTATCCATAACCCTAACCCTAACCCTTACCCTTACCCTAACCCTAACCCTAACCCTAACCCTAACTATTACCCTAACCCTAACCATTACCCTTACCCTAACCCTAAACTTAACCCTACCCTAAACCTAACCCTAACCCTAACCCTTAACCTAACACTTAACCTAACCCTAACCCTAACACTAACTCTTACCCTTACCCTAACCCTAACCCTAACCCTAACCCTTACCCTA
Organism: Megascapheus bottae; assembly: GCA_024803745.1. Classification (NCBI taxonomy): domain Eukaryota; kingdom Metazoa; phylum Chordata; class Mammalia; order Rodentia; family Geomyidae; genus Megascapheus; species Megascapheus bottae. The sequence goes on from JANJXV010000049.1 coordinate 1,383,728, forward strand.
ATCCTAACACTAACCCTTAACCTAACCCTAACACTACCCCTAACCCTAACCCCTAAACCTAACCCTTAATATAACCCTAACCCTAACCATAACCCTTACCATTACCCTAACCCTAACCCTAAACCTAACCCTAACCCTAACCCTTACCCTAACCCTAACCCTAAACCTAACCCTAACCTTAACCCTAACCCTAAACCTAACCCTTACCATTACCCTAAACCTAACACTAAACCTAACCCTAACCCTAACCTTAAACCTAACCTAACCCTAACCCTAACCCTTACCAATATCCTAACCCTAACCCTAACACTTACCCTTACCCTCACCCCTACCCTAACCCTAACACTAACACTAACACTTACCCTTACCCTAACCCTAACCCTAACCTAAATCTAACCCTTACCCTTACAGTAAACCTAACCATAAACCTAACCCTAACTCTTACGCTACACCTAACCCTAACCCTAAACTTTACCCTAACCCTAACCTTAACCCCAACACTAACCATAACCCTAACACTTACCTTAACCCTAACCCTAACCCTAACCCTTAACCTAACCCTAACCCTACCCTAACCCTAACCCTAAACCTAAACCTTATCCTAACCCTAACCCTAACCTTAACCCTTCCCCTTGACCTAAACTTAAACCTAACCCTAACCCTAACCCTAACCCTAACCCCTAACCCTAAACCTTAATATAACCCTAACCCTAACCATAACCCTTACCATTACCTTAACCCTAATCCTTACCTTAACCCTAACCCTAACACTTACCCTAACCCTAACCCTAAACCTAACCCTAACCTTAACCCTAAACCTAACCCTAACCCTTACCCTTACCCTAAACCTAACACTAAACCTAACCCTAACCCTAACCATAAACCTAACCCTAACCCTAACCCTTGCCCTTACCCTAACCCTAGCCCTAACCCTAACTCTTACTCTAACCCTAACCCTAAACCTAACCGTTACACTTACCCTAACCCTAAACCTAACCCTGACCCTAACCCTAACCCCTAACCCTAACCCAAACCCCAACCCTAACCCGTAACCTAATTCTAACACTAACACTAACCCTAACACTTCCCCTTACCCTAAACCCTACCCTAACCCTAACCCTAAACCTAAACCTTATCCTAACCCTAACCCTAATCCTAACCCTTTCCCTTGACCTAAACTTAAACCTAACCCTAACCCTAACACTTACCCTTACCCTAACCCTAACCATAACCCTAACCCTAAACCATGCCCTTACATTAACCTAACCCTAACCTTACCATAAACCTAACTCTAAACCTAACCCTAACCCTTACCCTTACCTTAACCCTAACACTAATCCTAAACCTTACCCTTACCCTAACACTTATGCTAACCCTATCCCTAATCCTAACGTTTACCCTTACTCTAACCCTAACCCTAACCCTAACTGCAACCCTAAACCTAACCCTAAACCTAACCCTAACCTTTACCCTAACCCTAACCCTAACCCCTACCCTAACACTAACACTTAATCTTAACCTAACCCTAACCCTAACCCTAACCCTTTTCCTAACCCTAACCCTAAACCTAACCCTAACCATTAACCTAACCCTAACACTAACCCTAACCCCTAAAACTATCCCTTACCATAAGCCTAACCCTAAACCTATCCCTAACACTAACCATAACCCTTAGCCTAACCATCACCCTAACACTAACCCCTAACCCTAACCATAACCCTAACACTAACCCTTAACCTTACCCTAACCCTAAACCTAACCCTAACCCTAACCCTAACACTTATCCTTACCCTAACCCTAAAACTAACCCTAACCCTAAACCTTACCCTTACCCTAAACCTAACCCTAACCCATACGCTAAACCTAACCCTAACTCTAACACTTACCCTTACCTTAACCCTAACCCTAACCCTAACCCTTACCCTTACCCTAAGGCTAACCCTAACCCTAAACCTAAGAGTTACTCTTAACCTAACACATAACCTTACCCTAACCCTAACCCTAACCCTAACCATAACCCTAACCCTAACCCTAACCTTAAATCTAACCCTAATTCTAACCCTAAAACTAAACTTAACCCTAACCCTTACCCTTACCATAACCCAAACCTAACCTAATCCTAAAATTAACCCTTACCTTTACCATAAACCAAACCCTAAACCTAACCCTAACCCTCACCCTAACCATAACTCTTACCCTTACCCTAACACTAACCCTAACCCTAAATCTAACCCTTAAACTTACCCTAACGCTAACCCTAAACCTAACCCTATCTCTAACCCTTACCTTAACCCTAACCCTAATTCTAACCCTAAACCTAACCCCCAACCCTAACAATAACAATAACCCTTACCCTTACTCTAACCCTAACAGTAACCCTAACCCTAACCCTAACACTTACCCTAACCCGAGCCCTAACCCTTACCGTTACCCTAACCCTAACCCTAACCCTAACCTTAACCCCAACCCTAAACCTAAAACTAACCGTAACCCTTACCGTAACACTTACCCTAACCCTAATTCTAACCCTAACCCTAACACTTACCGTTACCCTAACCCTAACCCTAACCCTTACCCTAACCCTAACACTAACCCTAACCCTAACCCTAACCCTACCACTTACCCTTACCCTAACTCTAGCCCTAACCTTACCCCAAACCAAAATCTAACTCTAACCCTAAACCCACCCTTACCCTAACCCTAACCCTAACCCTTACCCTTACCCAAACCGTAACCCTAAACTTAACCCACACCCTAAACCTAACCCTAACCCTAACCCTATCCTAACCCTAAAACTTACCCTTACCCTAACCCTAACCCTAACCCTAACCCTTACCCTAATCCTAACCCTAACCGTTTCCCTAACCCTAACACTAACCCTAACCCTAACCCTTACCCTTACCCTAAACCTATCCCTAACCTTAACCCCAACCCTGAACCTAACCCTAACCCTTACCCTTATCCTAACACTAACACTAACCCTGACCCTAACCCTAACACTTACCCTTACCCTAACCCTAACCCTAACCCTAACCCCTGACCCTAACCCTAACCCTAACGCTAACCCTTACCCTAACCCTAACCCTAACCCTACCCCTTACCCTTACACTAACCCTAAACCTAACCTTAACCCCACCCCTAACCCTTACCCTTACCCTTACCCTAACCCTAACCCTAACCCTAACCCTTACACTTACCCTAACGCTAACCCTAACCCTAACCCTAACAGTAACTCTAAACCTAACACATAACCTTACCCTAACCCTAACCCTAACCCTAACCCTAAACCTAACCCTAAACCTTACCCTTACCCTCACCCTAACCCTAACCTTAAACATAACCCTAACTCTAACACTAAAACTAAACTAAACCCTAACCCTTATCCTTACCGTAACCTAAACCTAACCGTAACCCTAAAATTAACCCTTACCTTTACCCTAACCCCTACCCTAAACCTAACCCTAATCCTTACCCTTACCCTAAGCGTAACCCTAAACCTAAGCCTAACCCTAAACTTAACCCTAAGCCTTACCCTTAACCTAACCCTAACACTAACTCAAAACCTAACCCTAACCCTAACCCCAACTCTTACCCTTACCCTAACCCTAACCCTAACCCGAAATCTAACCCTTACCCTTACCTTAACACTAACCCTAATCCTAAACCTAACCCTAACCCTTACCCTCACACTAACCCTAACCCTAAACCTAACCCTAAGCCTAACCCTAACCTAACCCTAACCCTAACCCTAACACTTACCCTTACCCTAACCCTAACCCTAAAACTCACCCTAACTCTAACCCTAACCCCTAACCTTAACCCTAACCCAAACTTTTACCCTTACCCTAACCCTATCCCTAACCCTAACCAGAACACTTATCCTAACCCTAACCCTAGCACTAAACCTTACGCTTAAACTTACCCTAACCCTAAACCGAAACCTAACCCTAACACTAACCATAACCCTAAAACTTACTCTTACCCTAAACCTAACCCTAACCCTTATCCTAAACCTAACTCTAACCCTAACCCTAACCCTTACCCTTACCTTAACCCTAACCCTAACCCTAACCCTAACCCTAATGCATACCCTTACTCTAACCATAACCCTAAACCTAACCGTAACCCTAAACCTAACCCTAAACCTAACCGTAACCCTAAACCTAACCCTTAACCTAACCCTAACCTTAACCCCAACACTACACCTAACCCTAACCATAACCATAACCCTAACCCTTACCCTTACCCTAACCCTAACCCTAACCCTAACCCTAACCCTAACTCTTACCCTAACCCTAACCCTAACCCTAAACATAACCCTAATCCTAACACAGAATCTAACCCTTACACTAAACCTAACCCTAACCCTTGCCAAACCTAACCCTAAAAATAACTCTAACACTAACCCTAACACTAACCCTAACCCTTACCGTAACCCTAACCCAAAACCTTACCCTAACCCTAACCCTAACCTTAACCCTAACCCTAACCCTAACCCTTACCCTTACATTAAACCTAACCCTAAACCTAACTGTAACCCTAACCCTAACCCTAACCCTTACCCTAACCCTAACCTTAACCCCAACACTACACCTAACCCTAATCCTAACCCTTACCCTTACCCTAACACTAACCCTAACCCTAACCCTGACCTTAACTGTAACTCTTACCCTAACCCTAACCCTAAACCTAACCCTAACCCTAACACTGAATCTAACCCTTACACTAACACTAACCCTAACCCTAACCCTAACCGTAACCCTAAACCAAACCCTTACCCTAACCCTAACCCTAAACCTAACCCTAACCTTAACCCTAACCCTAACCCTAACCCTAACCCTAACACTTACCCTTACCCTAAACCTAACCCTAAACCTAACCCTAAACCTAACCCTAACCCTAACCTAAACCCTAACCCTAACCCTAACCTTTGCCCTTACACTAACCCTAGCCCTAAACCTAACCCTTACTCTAACCCTAACCCTAAAGCTAACCCTTACACTTACCCTAACCCTAAACCTAACCCTAACCCTAACCTAACCCCTAACCCTAAACCAAACCCTAACCCTAACCCTTACCCTTATTCTAACAGTAACCCTAACCCTAACACTTCCCCTTACCCTAAACCCTACCCTAACCCTAACCCTAAACCTAACCCTTCCCCTTACCCTAATTCTAAACCTAACCCTAACCTTACTCTTACCCTAACCCTAACCCTAACCCTAGCCCTAAACCTTGCCCTTAGAGTAAACCTAACCTAACCTTACCCTAAACATAACTCTAAACCTAACCCTAACCCTTACCCTTACCTTAACCCTTACCCTTACCCTAACACTTATGATAACCCTAACCCTAACCCTAACCTTTACCCTTACTCAAACTCTAACCCTAACCATAACCCCAACCCTAAACATAAACCTAACCGTAAGCCTAACCTTTACCCTAACCCTAACCCTAACCCTTACCCTAACACTAACACTTACCCTTACCCTAACCCTAACCCTAACCCTTTTCCTAACCCTAACCCTAAACCTAACCCTAACCATTAACCTAACCCTAACACTAACCCTAACCCCTAAACCTAACCCTTACCATAACCCTAACCCCAACACTAACCATAATCCCTAAACCTAACCCTCACCCTAACACTAACCCCTAACCCTAATCATAACCCTAACACTAACCCTTAACCTTACCCTAACCCTAAACCTAACCCTATCCCCAACCCTAACCCTAACCCTCATCCTTACCCTAACATTAACACTAACCCTAACGCTAAACGTTACCCTTACCCTAAACCTGACCCTAACCCTTACGCTAAACCTAACCCTAACTCTAACCCTAACCCTTACCCTTACCTTAACCCTAACCATAACCCTTACCCTTACCCTAACGCTAACCCTAACCCTAACCCTAACAGTAACTCTAAACCTAACGTTTATCCTTACCCTAACCCTAATACTAACCCTAACCATAAACCTAACCCTAACCCGAAACCAAACCCTAACCCTTAACCTTACCCTCACCCTAACCCTAACCTTAAACCTAACCCTAACTCTAACCCTAACCCTAAACTTAACCCTAACCCTTATCCATACCGTAACCTAAACCTAAACCTAACCCTAAACCTAACCCTAACACTAAATCTAACCCTTAAACTTACCCTAAACCTAACCCTAAACCTAACACTAATCCTAACCCTAACACGAACCCTTACCATAACTCTAACCCTAACACTTTTCCTAACCCTAACACTAACCCTAACCCTAAATCTAACACTTACCCTAACACGAACCCTAACCCTAACCCTTACCCTAACCCTAACCCTAACCCTTACCCTAACCCTAACCCTAACCCCTAACCCTAACCATTAACCTAACCCTAACCCTAACCCTTCCCCTTACCCTAACCCTATTCCGAACTCTAACCCTACCCCTACCCCTAACTCTAAGCCTAACCCCTAACCTAACCCTAACCCTAACCCTTACAATAACATGAACCCTAACCCTAACCTTAACCCTAACCCTAACCCTAACCCTTACCCTTACCATAACCCTAACCCTAAACCTAACTCTAACCCTAATCCTAAACCTAACCTTAACGCTAAACCTAACCCTTGCTCTTACCCTAACCCTAACAATAAACTTAACACTAACCCTAACCCTACCCCTAACCGTAACGCTAACCCTTACCCTTACCCTAACCCTAACCCTAAACCTAACCTTAACGCTAACCCTAACCCTTGCTCTTACCCTAACCCTAACAATAAACTTAACACTATCCCTAACCCTACCCCTAACCCTAACGCTAAACCTTACCCTTACCCTAACCCTAACACTAAACCTAACGGTAACCCTAAACAAAACCCCTAACCCTATCCCTAACCCTAACCCTTACCCTTATTCTAACCCTAACCCTAACCCTAAGACTTACCCTTATCCTAAACCTTACCCTAAACCTAACCCTAACCCTAACCCTAATCCTCATCCTAACCTAACCCTAACCCTAACCCTTACCCTTACCCTAACCCTAAACTTAAAAATAACCCTAACCCTAACCCTTGCCCTTACCCTAACCCTAACCCTAACCCTAAACAATACCCTTACACTAAACCTAACCCTAACCCTTACCCTAAACCTCACCCTAACCCTAACCCTAACCCTTACCCTAACACTCACCCTAACCCTAACCGCTAACCCTAACACTAACACTAACCCTAACCCTAACCCTAACCCTTAACAATATCCTAACCCTAACCCTAACCCTAACACTTACCCTTACCCTCACCCCTACCCTAACCCTAACCCTAACACTAACACTTACCCTTACCCTAACCCTAACCCTAACTTAAATCTAACCCTTACCCTTACAGTAAACCTAACCATAATCCTAACCCTAACCCTTACCATTCCCCAACCCTAACTCTAACCCTAACCCTTACCCTTAACCTAACCCTAACCCTAACACTGAATCTAACCCTAAACCTAACCCTAAACCTTATCCTAACCCTAAACCTAACCCTTGCACTTACCCTAAAGCTAACCCTAACCCTAAACCTAACCCATAACCCTAACCCTAACCCTTACCTTTACCGTTACCCTAGCCCTAACCCTAACCCTAACCCTAACCCTAACCAGAACACTTACCCTAACCCTAACCCTAAACCTTACCCTTACCCTAACCCTAACGCTAACCCTAACCCTTACCCTAATCCTAACCCTTAACATAAACCGAACCCGAAACCTAACCCTAACCCTTACCCTTACCCTAACCCTAACACTAATCCTAACCCAACCCCTAACCCTAACCCTTAACATAAACCGAATCCGAAACCTAACCCTAACCCTTACCCTTACCCTAACCCTAAACCTAACTCTAACCCTAACCCTAACCTTAACGCTAACCCTAACCCTAACCCTAACGCTTACCCTTACCCTAAACCTAACCCTAAACCTAACACTAAACCTAACCCTAATCCTTTCCTTAACCCTAACCCTTGCCCTTACCCTAACCCTACCCTAACCCTAAACCTTACTCTAACCCTAACCCTAAACCTAACCCTTACACTTACCCTAACCCTAAACCTAACCCTATCCCTAACCCCTAACCCTAACCCTAACCCTAAACCTAAACCTTACCCTAACCCTAACACTAACACTAACCCTTCCCCTTACCCTAATCCTAAACCTAATCCTAAAACTAACCCTAACCCTTACCCTTACCCTAACTCTAATCCTAACCCTAAACCTTACCCTTACACTAAACCTAACCCTAACCTTACCATAAACCTAACCCTAAACCTTACCCTTACCTTAACCCTAACCCTAAGCTTAAACCTTACCCTTACCCTAACAGTTACCCTAACCCTAACCCTAACCCTATACTTTACCCTTACCCTAACCCTAATCCTAACCTTAATCCCAACCCTAAACCTTAACCTAACCCTAACACTAACCTTTACCCTAAACCTAACCCTAACCATTACCCTTACCCTAACCTTAACCCTAAACTTAACCCATACCCTAAACCTAACCCTAACCCTAACCCTTAACCTAACACTTACCCTAACCCTAACCCTAACACTAACTCTTACCCTTACCCTAACCCTAACCCTAACCCTTACCCTAATCCTAACCCTTAACCTAACCCTAACACTACCCCTAACCCTAACCCCTAACCCTAACCCTTAGTATAACCCTACCCCTAACCATAACCCTTACCATTGCCTTAACCCTAATCCTTACCGTAACCCTAACCCTAACCCTTACCCTAACCCTAACCCTAAACCTAACCCTAAAGTTAACCCTAACCCTAACCCTTACCCTTACCCTAAACCTAACACTAAACCTAACCCTAACCCTAACCTTAAACCTAACCCTAACCCTAACCCTTGCCCTTACCCTAACCCTAGCCCTAACCCTAACCCTTACTCTAACCCTAACCCTAAACCTAACCGTTACACTTCCCCTAACCCTAACACTTCCCCTTACCCTAAACCCTACCCTAACCCTAACCCTAAACCTAAACCTTATCCTAACCCTAACCCTAATCCTAACCCTTCCCCTTGCCCTAAACTTAAACCTAACCCTAACCCTAACCCTTACCCTTACCCTAACCCTAACCCTAACCATAACCCTAACCCTAACCATAACTGCAACCCTAAACCTAACCCTAACCCTAACCCTAACCTTTACCCTAACCCTAACCCCTACCCTAACACTAACACTTAAACTTACCCTAACCCTAACCCTAACCCTAACCCTTTTCCTAACTCTAACCCTAAACGTAAACCTAACCTTTAACCTAACCCTAACACTAATCCTAACCCCTAAAACTAACCCTTACCATAAGCCTAACCCAAACCTATCCCTAACACTAACCATAACCCTTAGCCTAACCATCACCCTAACACTAACCCTTAACCCTAACCATAACCCTAACACTAACCCTTAACCTTACCCTAACCCTAAACCTAACCCTAACCCTAACCCTAACCCTTATCCTTACCCTAACCCTAAAACTAACCCTAACCCTAAACCTTACCCTTACCCTAACCCTAACCCTAACCCTTACCCAACACTAACCCTAACCCCTAACCCTAACCATTAACCTAACCCTAACCCTAACCCTAACCCTTAGGCTTAGCCTAACCCTAATCCTAAACCTAACCCTAACCCTAATCCTAAACCTAACCGTAACCCTAACCCTAACCCTTGCTCTTACCCTAACCCTAACAATAAACTTAACACTAACACTAACCCTAACCCTAACCCTAACGCTAACCGTTTCGCTTACCCTAACCCTAACCCTAAACCTCACCCAAACCCTAACCCTAATCCTAACCCTTACCCTTTCCCTACCCCTAAATTTAACAATAACCCTAACCCTAACACTTACCCTTACACTAATCCTAACCCTAACCCTAACCCTAAACCTTACCCTTACACTAAACCTAACCCTAACACTTACCCCAAACCTAAACCTAAACCTAACCCTAACCCTTACCCTTACCTTAACCCTAACAATAACCCTAAAACTTGCCCTTACCCTAACACTTACCCTAACCCTAACCATAACTCTAACCCTTACCATTATCCTAACACTAACCCTAACCTTACCCCCAAACCTAAACCTAAACCTAATCCTAATCCTAACCCTTACCTAACCCTAACCCTAAACCTAACCCTAACCCTAGACCTTATCCTTACCCTAAACCTAATCCTAACCCTAACCCTAACCCTAACACTTATCCTAACCGTAACCCTAACCATAACCCTAACCCTAACACTTAACCTAACCCTAACACTAACCCTAACCCCTAACCCTAACCCTTAACCTAACCCTCAACCTATCCCTAAACACTAACCCCAACCCTAACCCTAACCCTAACCCCTTACCCTAACCCTAAAACTAACCCTTACCCTTATTCTAAACCGAACCCTAACCCTAACACTTACCCTTACCCTAATTCCTACCCTAACCCTAACATTAACACTAACATTTACCCTTACCCTAACCCTAAATCTAACTCTTATCCTTACACTAACCCTAACCCTAAACCTAACCCCAACCCTTACGCTAAACCTAACACTAACCCTAACCCTAACTTTACCCTAACCCTAACATTAACCCCAACCATAAACCTAACCCTAACCCCAAACCTAACCATTACCCTAACCCTAACCCTAGCCCTAACACTAACACTTATCCTTACCCTAACCCAAACCCTAACCCTAACACTTATCTTAACCGTAACCCTAACCCTAACCCTTAACCCAACCCTATTACGAACCCTAACCCCTAACCCTAACCCTTATCCTAACCCTAACCCTTACCCTAACCCTAAAACTAACCCTAACCACTAACCCTAACCCTAACCCTAACACTAACCCCTAACACTAAACCTAACCCTAACCCTTACCCTAATCCTAACCCGAACCCTAACCCCAACCTCTACCCTAAGCCTAACCCTAACCCTTACCCTAAACCTAAACCTAAAACTAACCCTAACCCTTACTCTTACTCTAACCCTAAACCTAACCATAACCCTAACCCTAACCCTAACCCTTACCCTTACCCTAACCCTAAACATAACCCTAACCCTAACCCTAAACCATACCCTTACACTAACCCTAACCCTAACCCTTACGCTAAACCTAACCCCAACCCTAATTCTAACCCTTACTTTACCTTAACCCTAACCCTAACCTTAACCCTTACCCTAACGCTAACCCTAACCCTAAACCTAACCCTAAAACTAAACCTAACACATTCCCTTACCCTAACCATAACCATAACCGTAACCCTAACCCTAACTCTAACCCTTAACATAAATGTAACCCTAACCATAAGCATAAACCTTACCCTTCCGCTAACCCTAAAACTAAATCTAACCCTAACCATAATCCTTACCCTAACCCTTACCCTAACCCTAACAATAACCCTTACCCTTAACCTAACCCTAAACCTAACCCTAACCTGAACCCTAACCCTAACCCTAATCCTTACCCTTACTCTAAACCTAAACCTAAACCTAACCCTAAACTTAACCCTAACCCTAAGCTTAACCCTAACCCTAACCCTAACCCTTGCCCATACCCTAACCCTAGCCCAAACCCTAACCATTACTCTAACCCTAACCCTAAACCTAACCCTTGCACTTACCCTAACCCTAAACCTAAGCTAACCCTAATTCTAACCCTAACGCTTACCCTTACCCTTACCCTTACCCTTACCCTACACCAAACCCTAACCCTAACCCTAACCATAAACCTTACCCTTACCCTAAACCTAACACTAACCCTAACCCTTACATTTACCCTAACCCTAACCCTAACCCTAACCCTTACCCTAACGCTAACCCTAACCCTAACTCTAACCCTAACCCTTAACCTTACCCTAACCCTAATCCTAAACCTAACCCTAACCATAACCCTAACCCTAACCCGAAACCTAACCCTAACCCTTACCGTTACCCTCACCCTAACCCTAACCTTAAACCTAACCCTAACTCTAACCCTAACCCTAACTCTAACCCTAACCCTAAACTTAACCCTAACCCTTATCCTTACCGTAACCTAACCCTAAACCTAACCCTAACCCTAAACCTAACCCTTAACTTAACCCTTACCTTTACCCTAACCCGAACCCTAAACCTAACCCTAATCCTTACAATTACCCTAAGCCTAACCCTAACCCTAAGCCTAAACCTAAACTTACCCTAAGCCTTACCCTTAACCTAACCCTAACACTAACCCAAAACCTAACCCTAACCCTAACCCTAACTCTTACCCTTACCCTAACCCTAACCCTAAATCTAACCCTTACCCTTACCCTAAACATAAAACTAAACCTAACACTAATCCTAACCCTAACCCTAACCCTTACCATAACTCTAACCCTAACACTTATCCTAACCCTAACACTAACCCTAACGTTAACCCTAATACACTAACACGAACCCTAACCCTAACCCTTACCCTTACCCTAACACTAACTCTAAACCTTACCCTAACCCTAACCTTAACCCCTAACCCTAACCATTAACCTAACCCTAACCCTAACCCTAACCCTAACCCTATTCCGAACTCTAACCCTAACCCTAACCCTAAGCCTAACCCTTAACCTAACCCTAACCCTAACCCTTACCCTAACATTAACCCTAACCCTAACCTTAACCCTAACCCTAACTCTAACCCTAACCCTTACTCTTACCCTAACCCTAACCCTAAACATAACCCTAACCCTAATGCTAAACCTAACCTTAACGCTAACCCTAACCCTTGCTCTTACCCTAACCCTAACAATAAACTTAACACTAACCCTAACCCTACCCCTAACGGTAACGCTAACCCTTACCCTTACCCTAACCCTAACCCTAAACCTAACCTTAACACTAACCCTAACCCTTGCTCTTACCCTAACCCTAACAATAAACTTAACACTAACCCTAACCCTACCCCTATCCGTAACGCTTACCCTTACCCTTACCCTAACCCTAACCCTAAACCTATCTTTAACGCTAACCCTAAACCTTGCTCTTACTCTAACCCTAACAATAAACTTAACACTAACCCTAACCCTACCCCTAACCCTAACGCTAACCCTTACCCTTACCCTAACCCTAACACTAAACCTAACCATAACCCTAACCCTAACCCCTAACCCTAAACCTAACCCTAACTCTTACCCTTATTCTAACCCTAACCCTAACACTAAGACTTACCTTATCTTAAACCTTACCCTAACCCTAAACCTAACGCTAAACCTCACCCTAACCCTAACCTTAACCCTAACCCTTACCCTTACCCTAACCCTAAACTTAACAATAACCCTAACCCTAACCCTAACCGTAATCCTAAACCGTACCCTTACATTATACCTAACCCTAACCCTTACCCTAAACCTCACCCTAACCCTAACCCTAACCCTTACCCTTACCTTAACCCTAACCATAACCCTAAACCTTGCCCTTACCCTAACACTTACCCTAACCCTAACCCTAACCCTTACCCTTACCCTACCCCTAACACTAACCATACCCCCAACCCTAAACCAAGCCATAACCCTTACCCTAACCCTAACCCTAACCCTAACCGTAAACCTAACCCTAACCCTAACACTTATCCTTACCCTAACCCTAATCCTAAACATAACCCTAACCGTAACCCTTATCCTAACCATAACCCTAACTGTAACCCTAATCCTAACACTTAACCTAACCCTAACACTAACTCTAACCCACAACCCTAACCCTTACCCTAACACTCACCCTAACCCTAACCGCTAACCCTAACACTAACCCTAACTCCTAACCCTAACCCTAACCCTAACCCTTACCAATATCCTAACCCTAACCCTAACCCTAACACTTACCCTTACCCTCACCCCTACCCTAACCCTAACACTAACACTAACACTTACCCTTACCCTAACCCTAACCTTAACCTAAATCTAACCCTTACCCTTACAGTAAACATAACCCTAAACCTAACCCTAACCCTTATGCTAAATCTAATCCTAACCCTAACCTTTACCCTAACCCTAACCTTAACCCCAACACTAACCATAACCCTAACACTTACCCTAACACTAACCCTAACCCTAACCCTAACCTTTACCCTTACCCTAACCCTAACATTAACCCCAACCCGAAACCTAGCCCTAACCCTTGCCCTAACACTAACACTTACACTTACCCTAACCCTAACCCTAACCCCTAACCCTAACCCTCACCCTAACCCTAACCCTAACACTAACCCTAACCACTAACCCTAACCCTAACACTAACACTAACCCCTAACCCTAAACCTAACCATAAAACTTACCCTTATCCTAACCCGAACCCTAACCCTAACCTCTACCCTAACCCTAACCCTAACCCTTATCCTAACCCTAACCCTAACCTTAATCCTTACTCTTACCCTAACCCTAAACCTAACCATAAACCGAAACCCTAACCCTAACCCTTACCCTTACCCTTACCCTTACCCTAACCCTAACCCTAAACCATACCCTTACACTAAACCTAACCCTAACCCTTACGCTAAACCTAACCCTAACCCTAACTCTAACCCTTACCCTTACCTTAAACCGAACCCTAAATTTAACCCTTACCCTTACCCTAACTCTAACTCTAACCCTAAACCTAACCGTAACCCTAAACCTAACACATACCTTACCCTAGCCCTAACCCTAACCGTAACCCTAACCCTAACCCTAAACCTAACCATAACCCTTACCCTTACCCACACCCTAACCCTAAACTTAAACCTAATACTAACTCTAACCCTAACCCTAAACTTAACCCTAACCCTTACGCTACACCTAACCCTAACCCTAACTCTAACACTTACCCTTACCTTAAACCTAAACCTAACCCTAACCCTTACCCTTTTCCTAACGATAACCCTAACCCTAAACCTAACCCTAACCCTAAACCTAACACATACTCTTACCCTAAACCTAACCCTAACGGTAACCCTAACCATATCCCTAAACCTAACCGTAACCCTTACCCTTACCAACACCCTAACCCTAACCTTAAACCTATACCTAAATCTAAACCTAACCCTAAACTTAACCCTAACCCTTATCCTTACCCTAGCCCTAAGCCTAACTCTAACCCTAAACCTAACCCTAACTCTAAACTTAACCCTTATCTTTACCCTAACCGTAACCCTAAACCTAACCCTAAACCTTACCCTTACCCTAACCCTAACCCTAACCCAAACCCTGATCTTACTGTAACCCTTACCCTAACCCTAACCCTAACCCTAACCCTAACCCTAACACTGAATCTAACCCTACCCCTTACAATAACCATAACGCTAAACCTAACCCTAACCCTTACCATTCCCCAACCCTAACTCTAACACTAACCCTTACCCTTACCCTAACCCTAACCCTAACACTGAATCTAACCCTAAAACTAACACTTAATCTAACCCTAACCCAAACCCTAAACCTTACCCTAACCCTAAACTTAACCCTTGCCCTTACCCTAAAGCTAAACCAAACCCTAAACCTAACCCATAACCCTAACCCTAACCCTTAACTTTACCGTTACTCTAGCCCTAACCCTAACCCTAACCCTAACCCTAACCAGAACACTTACCCTAACACTAACCCTAACCCTTACCCTTACCCTAAACCTAACACTACCCTAACCCTTATGCTAATCCTAACCATAACCCTTACCCTAACCCTAACAGTAATCCTAACCCAACCCCTAACCCTAACCCTTAACATAAACCGAACCCGAAACCTAACACTAACCCTTAACTTTACCCTAACCCTAAACCTAACTCTAACCCTAACCCTATCCGTAACCCTAACCCTAACCCTAACCCTAACCCTTACCCTAAACCTAACCCTAAACCTAACACTAAATCTAACCCTAACCCTAATCTTAACCCTAACCCTAACTCTAACCCTTGCCCTTACCCTAACCCTACCCTAACCCTAAACCTTACCCTTACCCTAACCCTAACCCTAAACTTTACCCTAAACCTAACCCTAACCCTAACCCTAACCCTTACCCTTACCTTAACCCTAACTGTAACCCTAACACTTACCCTTACCCTAACGCTAACACTAACCCTAATCCTAACCCTAACACATATTCTTCACCTAACCCTCACCCTAACAGTAACCTTAACCCTACCCCTAACCCCTACCCTAACCCTAACGCTAACGCTAACCATTACCTTACCCTAATCCTAACCCTTAACCTAACCCTAACCCTTACCCTTACCCAAACCCTAAACCTAAACTTAACCGTGTGCCTAACCCTAACCCTTACCCTTACTCTAACCCTAAATCTAACCCTAACCCTAAACCTTATCCTTACCCTAAACCTGACCCTAACCCTAACCCTTACCCTAACCCTAACCCTTACCCTTACCCTAACCCTAACCCTAACCCTAACTCTTACCCGTACCCTAACGCTAACCCTAACCCTTACCCTAACCCTAACCCTAACACATATCCTTACACTAACCCTAACCCTAACCCTAAACCTAACCCTTACACTTACCTTAACCCTAAACCCAAACCTAACCCTAACCTTAACCCTAAAACTAACCCTAAACCTAACCCTAACCCCTAAGCAAAACCCTAACCCTAACCCTAACCCTTACCCTTATCCTAACCCTAACCCTAACCCTAACACTTAACCTTACCTTAAACCCTGCCCTAACCCTAACGCTAACCCTAAACCTTACCCTAAGCCTAACACTTAACCTAACCCTAACACTAATCCTAACCACTAACCCTAACCCTTACCCTAACTCTAACCCTAACTCTTACCATTACCCTAATCCTAAACCTAACTCTAACCCTAATCATAACCCTAACCATAACCCTAATCCTAACACTTACCCTAACCCTAATCCTTACCCTTGCTCTAACCCTAAACCTAATCCTAACCCTAACCATTACCCTAAACCTAACTCTAACCCTAACCCTTACCCTTACCTTAACCCTAACCCTAACCCTAACCCTTACCTTACCGTAAGGCTAACACTAACCCTAACCCTAACCCTAACCCTTACCCTTACCCTAACCCTAACCCTATCCTAACCCCAACCATAAACCTAACCCTAACCGTAACCCTAACCCTTACCCTTACCCTAACCCTAAACCTAAACTTAACCCTAACCCTAACCGTAAACCTAACCCTAACCCTAACCTTAACCCTAACCCTTACCCTTACACTTACCCTAACCCTAACCATAACCATAACAGTAAACCTAACACTAACCCTAAACCTAACCCTTACCCTTAGCCTAAACCTAACCCTAAACCTAACGCTAACCCTTAAGATTACCCTTACCCTAACCCTAACCCTAACCCTAAACCTAATGCTAACCCTTAACATTACCCTCACCCTAACCCTAACCCTAACCCTTAACGTAACCCAAACCCAAAATCTAACCCTTACCCTTACCCTACCCTAACCCTAACCATAACCCCTAAGCCTAACCCTACCCCTAACGCTAACCCTTACCGTTATCCTAACTCTAACCCTAACCCTACCCCTTACCCTTACACTAACCCTAAACCTAACCTTAACCCTACCCCTAACCCTAACCCTTACCCTTACCCTAACCCTATCCCTAACCCTAAAAATAAACCTTACCCTTACCCTAACCCTAACGCTTAAGCCTAACCTAACCCTAACCCTACACTTATCCTAACCCTAACCCTAACCCTAACAATTACCATTACGCTAACAACTACCCTAACCCTAATACTAACCTTAACCATTACCCTAACCCTAACCCTAACCCTAACCCTTACCCTTACCTAACCCTAACCCTAAATCTTACCATTACCCTAACCCTAAACTTAACCCTAACCCTTATCCTTTCCCTAACCCTAAGGCTAACCCTAACCCTAAACCTATCCCTTACCCTAAACCTAACACTTACCCTTACCCTAATCCTAAGCCTAAAACTAACAGTAACACTTACCCTTACACTAACACTAACATTAACCCTAACCTTAACATTACCCTTACCCTAACACCTAATCCTAACCCCAAGCCTAACCCTAACTTTAGCCTTACCCTAACCCTAACCCTAACCTTAAACCCAACCCCAAACCTAACCCTAACCCTAACCCAAAACCTTACCCTAACACTAACCCTAACCATAACCCTAACAGTTAACACTAACCCTAACCCTAACCCTTATCCTAACCCTAACCCTAACCCTAAACGTAACCCTTAATCTAACCCTAATACTAACCCTAAACCCTAACCCTAACCCTAACTCTAACCCTTACCCTTATGCTAACTCTAACCCTAACTCTAACCCTGTCCCTAACCCTAACCATAACCCTTACCCTAACCCTAACCCTAACCCCAATCTCAAATTTAACCCTAACGGTAACCCTAACCCTAAATCGTACCCTTACCCTAACCCTAACCCTAAACCTAACCCTTAACCTTACCCTTACCCTAACCCTAAACCTAAACCTAACTCTCACCCTAACCTTAACCCTTACCCTTATCCTAACCCTAAACCTAAACCTAACCCCTAACCTAACAATAACAATAACCCTTACCCTTACCCTAAACCTAACACTAACCGTAACCCTAACCCTAACACTTACCCTAACCCTAACCCTAACCCTAACCCTTATCGTTACCCTAACCCTAACCCTAACCTTAACCCCAACCCTAAACCTAAAACTAACCGTAACCCTTACCATAACACTTACCCTTACCCTAACCCTAACCCTAACCCTTACACTAACCCTCACCCTAATCCTAACCCTAACACTAACCCTTACCCTTTCCCTAACCCTAACGCTAACCCTAACTCTAACCCTAACCCTTACCCTTAACCTAATCCTAACCCTAAACCTAACCCTAACCTTAACCCAAAACCTAACCCTAACCTTAAGCCTACACTAATCCTAAACCTAACCCTTACCCTTACCCTAACCCTACCCCTAAACCTAACCCTAACCTTAATCTTAACCCTAACCCTAAACCTAACCCTTACCCTTACTCTAACCCTAACCCTAACCCTAAACCTTACCCTTACCCTAAACCTAACCCTAACCCTAACCCTAACCCTTACCCTTACCCTAAACCTAACCCTAAACCAAACCTTACCCTAACCCTAACACTAACCCTTACCCTTACCCTAACCCTAACCCTAAACTTAACCCATACCCTAACCCTAACCCTTACCCTTACCCTAACCCTAATCCTAACCGTTACCCTTACCCTAACCTTAACCCTAAACCTAACGCTAACCCTAACCCTAACACTTACCCAAAACTTCACCCTAACCCTAACCCTTACTCTTACCCTAACCCTAACCCTAACCTTAACCCCAACCCTAAACCTAACCCTAACCCTAACCCTAACCCTTACCCGAAGCCTAATCCTAACCCTAACCCTAAACCTTACCATTACCCTAACCCTAACCCTAAACCTAACACTAACCATAACCTTAACTCTAACACTAACTCTTACACTTACCCTAACCCTAACCCCAAACCTAACCCTAACCCTAGCCCTAACCCTAACCCCTATGTCTAAACCTAACCCTAACCCTAACCCTTACCCTTATCCTAACACTAACCCTAACCCTAACACTTACCCTTACCCTAACCCTAACGCTAATCCTAATCCTTACCCTAACCCTAAACCTAACCCTAACCCTACCCCTAACTCTTACCCTAACCCTAACCCTAACCCTTACCCTAACCCTAACCCTAACCCTAACACATATCCTTACAGTAAACCTAACCCTACCCCTAAACCTTACACTTACCTTAACCCTAACCCCAAACCTAACCCTAAACTTAAGCCTAACCCTAACGCTTAAGCCTAACCTAACCCTAACGCTAACCCTTACCCTTATCATAACCCTAACCCTAACCCTAACAATTACCATTACGCTAACACCTACCCTAACCCTACTGCTAACCTTAACCATTACCCTAACCCTAACCCTAAACCTAACCCTAACCTATACCCTTCCCTAACCCTAACCCTATCTCTTACAATTACCCTAACCCTAAACTTAATCCTAACCCTTATCCTTTACCTAACCCTAACCCTAAAACTAACAATAACACTTATCCTTACACTAACGCTATCATTAACCCTAACCTTAAAACTAACCCCTACACTAACACCTAACCCTAACCCCAAGCCTAACCCTAAACTTAGCCTTACCCTAACCCTAAGCATAACCTTAACCCCAACCCTAAACCTAAAACTAACCGTAATCTTTACCCTAACACTTACCCTAACCCTAATTCTAACCCTAACCATAACTCTTACCCTTACCCTAACCCTAACCCTAACCCTTACACTAACCCTAACCCTAACCCTAACCCTAACCCTAACCCTTACCCTTACCCTAACCCTATCCCTAACCATAACCCCAACCCTAAATCTAACCCTAACCCTAAACCAACCCTTACCCTAACCCTAACCCTGACCCTTACCCTTACCCAAACCCTAACCCTAAACTTAACCCAAACCCTAACCCTAACCCTAATCCTAACCCTATCCTAACCCTAACACTTACCCTTACCCTAAACCTAAACCTAACCCTAACGCTTACCCTAATCCTAACCCTAACCCTTTCCCTAACCCTAACACTAACCCTAACCCTAACCCTAACCCTTACCCTTACCCTAACCCTATCCCTAACCTTAACCCCAACCCTGAACCTAACCCTAACCCTAACCCTAACCCTTTCCCTTATCGTAACACTAACCCTAACCCTAACCCTAACCCTAACCATTACCCTAACCCTAACCCTAAACCTAAACCTAAAACTTACCCTTACCCTCACCCTAACCCCTACCTTAAACCTAACCCTAACTCTAACCCTAACACTAAACTTAACCCTAACCCTTATCCTTACCATAACCTAAACCTAACCGTAACCCTAAAATTAACCCTTACCTTTACCCTAAACCCTACCCTAAACCTAACCCTAATCCTTACCCTTACCCTAAGCCTAACCCTAAACCTAAGCCTAACCCTAAACTTAACCCTAAGCCTTACCATTAACCTAACCCTAACACTAACCCAAAACCTAACCCTAAACCTAACCCCAGCTCTTACCCTTACCCTAACCCTAACCCTAACCCTAAATCTAACCCTTACCCTTACCCTAACCCTAATCCTAAACCTAACCCTAACCCTTACCCTTACCCTTATCCTAACACTAACCCTAACCCTAACCCTTACCCTCACCCTAACCCTAACCCTAAACCTAACCCTAACCCTAACCCTAAACCTAACCCTAACCCTAACCCTAACACTTGCCCTTATCTGAAACCTAACCCTAAACCTCACCCTAACTCTAACCCTAACCCCTAACCCTAACCCTAACCCAAACCTTTACCTTTACCCTAACCCTAACCCTAACCCTAACCAGAACACTTATCCTAAACCTAACCGTAACACTAAACCTTACGCTTACCCTTACCCTAAACTGAAACCTAACCCTAACCCTAACCATAACCATAACCCTAAAACTGACTCTTACCCTATACCTAACTCTAACACTTATCCTAAACCTAACCCTAACCCTAACCCTTACCCTTACCTTAACCCTAACCCTAACCCTAACCCTAACACATACCCTTACTCTAACCCTAACCCTAACCCTAACCATAACCCTAAACCTAACCCTAAACCTAACCGTAACCCTAACCCTAACCCTAACCCTTACCCTAACCCTAACCTTAACCCCAACACTACACCTAACCCTAACCCTAACCCTAACCCTAAACCTTACCCTTACCCTAACACTAACCCTAACCATAACCCTGACCTTAACTGTAACCCTTACCCTAACCCTAACCCTAACCCTTACCAAACCTAACCCTAAACCTAACTCTAACCCTCACCCTTACCGTAACCCTAAACCAAACCCTTTCCCTAACCCTAACCCTAAACCTAACCCTAACCTTAACCCTAACCCTAACCCTAACCCTTACCACTACCTTAAACCTAAACCCAAACCTAACCCTAAACCTAAGCGTAACCCTAACCCTAACCCTAAACCTTACCCTAACCCTAACCTTAACGCAAACACTACACCTAACCCTAACCCTAACCCTTACCCTTACCCTAAACCTAACCCTAACCCTAACACTGAATCTAACCCTTACACTAACCCTAACCATAATACTTACCAAACCTAACCCTAAACCTAACTCTAACCCTAACCCTAAACCTAACCCTAACCCTAACCCTTACCGTAACCCTAACCCAAACCCTTACCCTAACCCTAACCCTAAACCTAACCCTAACCATAACCCTAACCCTAACCCTAACCCTTACCCTTACCCTAAACCTAACCCTAAACCTAACCCTAAACCTAACCCTAACCCTAACCCTAAACTTTCCCTTACACTAACCCTAGCCCTAAACATAACCCTTACTATAACCCTAACCCTAAAGCTAACCCTTACAATTACCCTAACCCTAAACCTAACCCTAACCCTAACCCTAACCCTTAACCCTAAACCAAACCCTAAACCTAACCCTTACCCTTATTCTAACAGTAACCCTAACCCTAACACTTCCCCTTAACCAAAACCCTACCCTAACCCTAACCCTAAACCTAACCCTTACCCTAACCCTAACCCTAACCCTTCCCCTTACCCTAATCCTAAACCTAACCCTAACACTTACCTTTACCCTAACCCTAACACTAACCCTAACCCTAAACCTTGCCCTTAGAGTAAACCTAACCCTAACCTTACCCTAAACCTAACTCTAAACCTAACCCTAACCCTTAACCTTACCTTAAACTTACCACTAACCATAAACCTTACCCTTACCCTAACACTTATGCTAACCCTAACCCTAACCCTAACCTTTACCCTTGCTCTACCCTAACCCTAACCATAACCCCAACCCTAAACGTAACCCTAACCCTAACCCTAACCTTTAACCTAACCCTAACCCTAACCCTTACCCTAACACTAACACTTACCCTTACCCTAACCCTAACCCCAAACCTAAACCTTTTCCTAACCCTAACCCTAAACCTAACCCTAAACATTAACCTAACCATAACACTAACCCTAACCCCTAAAACTAACCCTTACAATAACCCTAACCCCAACACTAACCATAACCCCTACACCTAACCCTCACCCTAACACTAACTCCTAACCCTAAGCATAACCCTAACACTCACCCTTAACCTTACCCTAACCCTAAACCTAACCCTAACCCCAACCCTAACCCTAATCCTTATCCTTACCCTAACCCTAACACTAACCCTAACGCTAAACGTTACCCTTACCATAAACCTGACCCTAACCCTTACGCTAAACCTAACCCTAACTCAAACCCTAACCCTTACCCTTACCTTAACCCTAACCATAAACCTTACCCTTACCCTAACGCTAACCCTAACCCTAACCCTAACAGTAACTCTAACCCTAACCCTTACCCTTACCCTCACCCTAACCCTAACCTTAAACCTAACCCTAACTCTAATCCTAACCCTAAAATTAACCCTAACCCTTATCCTTACTGTAACCTAACCCTAAACCTAACCCTAACCCTAACCCTAACCCTAAACTTAACCCTTACCTTTACCCCAACCCTACCCCTAAACCTAACCCTAATCCTTACAATTACCCTAAGCCTAACCCTAACCCTAAGCCTAACCCTAAACTTAACCCTAAGCCTTACCCTTAACCTAACCCTACCACTAACCCAAAACCTAACCCTAAACCTAACAATAACTCTTACCCTTACCCTAACCCTAACCCTAACCCTAAATCTAACCCTTACCCTTACCCTAAACCTAACTCTAAACCTAACACTAATCCTAACCCTAACCCTAACCCTTACCATAACTCTAACCCTAAAACTTATCCTAACCCTAACACTAACCCTAACCCTAACTCTAACACTTACCCTAACACGAACCCTAACCCTAACCCTTACCCTTACCCTAACCCTAACCCTAACCCTAACCCTTACCCTAACCCTAACCCTAACCGTAATCCTAAGCCTAACCCTTAACCTAAGCCTAACCCTAACCCTTACCCTAACATTAACCCTAACCCTAACCTTAACCCTAACCCTAACCCAAACCCTTACCCTTACCCTAATCCTAACCCTAAACCTAACCCTAACCCTAATCCTAAACCTAACCTTAACGCTAACCCTAACCCTTGGTCTTACCCTAACCCTAACAATAAACTTAACACTAACCCTAACCCTACCCCTAACCGTAACGCTAACCCTAACCCTTACCCTAACCCTAACACTAAACCTAACCGTAACCCTAAACAAAACCCCTAGCCCTATCCCTAACCCTAACCCTTACCCTTATTCTAACCCTAACCCTAACCCTAAGACTTACCCTTATCCTAACCCTAACCCTAACCCTAAACCTCACCCTAACCCTAACCCTAACCCTTACCCTTACCCTAACCCTAAACTTAACAATAACCCTAATCCTAACCCTTACCCTTACCCTAACCCTAACCCTAACCCTAACCCTAATCCTAAACCTTACCCTTACACTAAACCTAACCCTAACCCTTACCCTAAACCTCACCCTAACCCTAACCCTAACCCTTACCCTTACCTTAACCCTAACCATAACCCTAAACCTTGCCCTTACCCTAACACTTACCCTAATCCTAACCCTAACCCCAACCCTAACTCTTACCCTTACCCTAACCCTAACACTAACCTTACCCCCAACCCTAAACCAAACCCTAATCCTAACCCTAACCCTTACCCTAACCCTAACCCTAAATCTAACCCTAACCCTAAAACTTATAGTTACCCTAACCCTAATCCTAAACCTAACCCTAAACCTAACCCTTTTCCTAACCATAACTGTAACTGTAACCCTAATCCTAACCATTTACCTAACCCTAACACTAACCCTAACACACAACCCTAACCCTTACCCTAACACTCACCCTAACCCTAATCCTAACCGCTAACCCTAACACTAACACTAACCCCTAACACTAACCCTAACCCTAACCCTTACCAATATCCTAACCCTAACCCTAACCCTAACACTTACCTTTACCCTCACCCCTACCCTAACCCTAACACTAACACTTACCCTTACCCTAACCCTAACCCTAAATTAAATCTAACCATTACCCTTACAGTAAACCTAACCCTAATCCTAACCCTAACCCTTACGCTACACCTAACCCTAACCCTAAACTTTACCCTAACCCTAATCTTAACCCCAACACTAACACTGACCCTAACACTTACCCTAACCCTAACCCTAACCCTAACCTTTACCCTTACCCTAACCCTAACCCTAACATTAACCCCAACCCTAAACCTAGCCCTAACCCTACCCTAACACTAACACTTACCCTTACCCTAACCCTAACCCCTAACACTAACACTCACCCTAACCCTAACCCTAACACTAACCCTAAACAGTAACCCTAACCCGAACCCTAACCCTAACCTCTACCCTAACCCTAACCCTAACCCTAACCCTAACCCTTACTCTTACCCTAACCCTAAACATAACCATAAACCTAACCCTAACCCAAACCCTTACCCTTACCCTTACCCTAACCCTAACCCTAACCCTAAACCATACCCTTACACTAAACCTAACCCTAACCCTTACGCTAAACCTAACCCTAACCCTAACCCTAACCCTAACCCTTACCCTTACCTTAACCCTAACCCTAAACTTAACCCTTATCCTTGCCCTAACTCTAACCCTAACCCTAAACCTAACCGTAACCGTAACCCTAACACATACCCTTACCCTAGCCCTTACCCTAACCGTAACCCTAACCCTAACCCTAAACCTAACCCTAACCATACCCTTACCCACACCCTAACCCTAAACTTAAACCTAATCCTAACTCTATCCCTAACCCTAAACTTAACAATAACCCTTACGCTACGCCTAACCCTAACCCTAACTCTAAAACTTACCCTTACCTTAAACGTAAACCTAACCCTAACCCTTACTCTTTTCCTAACGCTAACCCTAACCCTAAACCAAACCCTAACCCTAAACCTAACGCATACCCTTACCCTAAACCTAATCCTAACCGTAACCCTAACCCTATCCCTATACCTAACCATAACCCTTACCCTTACCCACACCCTAACCCTAACCCTAAACCTAACCCTAAATCTAAACCTAACCCTAAACTTAGCCCTGACCCTTATCCTTACCCTAACCCTAACCCTAACTCTAACCCTAAACCTAACCCTAACTCTAAACTTAACCCTTATCTTTACCCTAACCCTAACCCTAAACCTAACCCTAACCCTTACCCTTACCATAACCCTAACCCTAACCCAAACCCTGACCTTAACTGTAACCCTTACCCTAACCCTAACCCTAACACTGAATCTAACCCTAACCCTTACAATAACGATAACCCTAAAGCTAACCCTAACCCTTAGCATTCCCCAACCCTAACTCTAACCCTAACACTTACCCTTACCCTAACCATAACCCTAACACTGAATCTAACCCTAACCCTAACCCTAAAACTTACCCTAAGCCTAAACCTAACCCATAACCCTAACCCTAACCCTTACCTTTAACGTTACCCTAGCCCTAACCCTAACCCTAACCCTAACCCTAACCAGAACACTTACCCTAACCCTAACCCTAACCCTTACCCTTACCCTAACCCCAACGCTAATCCTAAACCTTGCCCTAATCCTAACCCTAACCCTTACCGTAACCCTAACACTAATCCTAACCCAACCCCTAACCCTAACCGTTAACATAAACTGAATCCGAAACCTAACCCTAACCCTTACCCTTACCCTAACCCTAAACCTAAATCTAACCCTAACCCTAACCTTAACCCTAACCCTAACCCTAACCCTTACCCTTACCCTAAACCTAACCCTAAACCTAACACTACACCGAACCCTAAACCTAATCTTAACCCTAACCCTAACCCTAACCCTTGCCCTTACCCTAACCCTACCCTAACCTTAAACTTACTCTAACCTTAACCCTAAACCTAACCCTTACACTTACCCTAACCCTAAACCTAACCCTAACCCTAACCCCTAACCCTAACCCTAACCCTAAACCTAACCCTTACCCTAACCCTAACCCTAACACTAACTCTTACCCTAACCCTAACCCTTACCCTTACCCTAACACTAAACCTAACATTAACCCTAACCCTAACCCTAACCCTTACCCGTACCCCAACCCTAATCCTAACCCTAAACCTTACCCTTACCTTAACCCTAACCTTAACCTTAAACCTTACCCTTACCCTAACAGTTACCCTAACCCTAACCCTAACCCTTACCTTTACCCTTACCCTAACCCTAATCCTAACCTTAATCCCAACCCTAAACCTTAACCTAACCCTAACACTAACCTTTACCCTAACCCTAACCCTAACCATTACCCTTACCCTAACCCTAACCCTAAACTTAACCCATACCCTAAACCTAACCCTAACCCTAACCCTTAACCTAACACTTACCCTAACCCTAACCCTAACACTAACTATTACCCTAACCCTAACCCTAATCCTAACCCTTCCCCTTGCCATAATCTTAAACCTAACCCTAACCCTAACCCTTACCCTTTCCCTAACCCTAACCCTAAACCTAACCCTAACCCTAAACCATGCCGTTACAGTAAACCTAACCCTAACCTTACCATAAACCTAACTCTAAACCTAACCCTAACCCTTACCCTTAACTTAACCCTAACACTAACCCTAAAATTTACCCTTACCCTAACACTTATGCTAACCCTATCCCTAATCCTAACCTTTACAATTACTCTAACCCTAACCCTTACCATAACTGCAACCCTAAACCTAACCCTAAACCTAACCCTAACCTTTACCCTAACCCTAACCCTAACCCCCACCCTAACACAAACACTTAATCTTACCCTAATCCTAACCCTAACCCTAACCCTTTTCCTAACCCTAACCCTAAACCTAACCCTAATCATTAACCTAACCCTAACCCTAACCCTAACCCCTACCCTAACACTAACACTTAATCTTACCCTAACCCTAACCCTAACCCTAACCCTTACCCTAACCATCACCCTAACACTAACCCCTAACCCTAACCATAACCCTAACACTAACCTTTAACCTTACCCTAACCCTAACCCTAACCCTAACCCTAACCCTTATCCTTACCCTAACCCTAAAACTAACCCTAACCCTAAACCTTACCCTTACCCTAAGCCTAACCCTAACCCTTACGCTAAACCTAACCCTAACCCTAACACTTACCCTTACCTTAACCCTAACCCTAACCCTAACCCGTACCCTAACCCTAACGCTAACCCTAACCCTAACCCTAACAGTAACTCTAAACCTAACACATAACCTTACCCTAACCCTAACCCTAACCATAACCCTAACCCTAACCCAAAACCTAACCCTAAACCTTACCCTTACCCTCACCCTAACCCTAACCTTAAATCTAACCCTAACTCTAACCCTAACACTAAACTTAACCCTAACCCTTATCCTTACCGTAACCTAAACCTAACCGTAACCCTAAATTAACCCTTACCTTTACCCTAACCCAAACCGTAAACCTAACCCTAATCCTTACCCTTACCCTAAGCCTAACCCTAAACTTAACCCTAAGCCTTACCCTTAACCTAACCCTAACACTAACCCAAAACCTAACCCTAACTCTAACCCTAACTCTTAACCTTACCCTAACCATAACCCTAACACTAAATCTAACCCTTAACCTTACCCTAACCCTAACCCTAAACCTAACCCTTACCCTCACCCTAACCCTAACCCTAAACCTAACCCTTACCCTCACCCTAACCCTAACCCTAAACCTAACCCTAACCCTAAACCTAACCCTAAGCCTAACCCTAACACTTGTCCTTACCCTAATCCTAACCCTAAACCTCACCCTAACCCAAATCCTAACCCCTAACCCTAACCCTAACCCAAACCTTTACCCTTACCCTAACCCAAACCCTAACCCTAACCCTAACCAGAACACTTATCCTAACCCTAACCCTAACACTAACCCTTACCCTTACCTTAAACCTAACCCTAACCCTAACCCTAACACATACCCTTACTCTAACCCTAACCCTAACCCTAACCATAACCCTAAACCTAACCCTAAACCTAACAGTAACCCTAACCATAACCCTAACCCTTACCCTAACCCTAACCTTAACCCCAACACTACACCTAAACCTAACCCTAACCCTAACCCTTACCCTTACCCTAACACTAACCCTAACCCTAACCATAACCATAACCCTAACCCTTACCCTAACTCTAATCCTAAACCTAACCCTAACCTTAAACCTAACACTTATCCTAACCCTAACCCTAACCCTAACCCTAACACTTACCCTAACACGAACCATAACCCTAACCCTTACCCTTACCCTAACCCTAACCCTTACCCAACCCTAACCCTAACCCCTAACCCTAACCATTAACCTAACCCTAACACTAACCCTAAACCTAACCCTTACCCTTAGCCTAACCCTAATCCTAAACCTAACCCTAACCCTAATCCTAAACCTTACTTTAACCCTAACCCTAACCCTTGCTCTTACCCTAACCCTAACAA
This sequence comes from Megascapheus bottae, assembly GCA_024803745.1. Lineage (NCBI taxonomy): Eukaryota > Metazoa > Chordata > Mammalia > Rodentia > Geomyidae > Megascapheus > Megascapheus bottae. Next base: position 1,413,315 of record JANJXV010000049.1, read on the forward strand.
TAAACTTAACACTAAACCTAACCCTAACCCTAACCCTAACGCTAACCTTTACCCTTTCCCTGACCCTAACCCTAAACCTCACCCTAACCCTAACCCTAAGCCTAGCCCTTACCCTTTCCCTACCCCTAAACTTAACAATAACCCTAACCCTAACACTTACCCTTACACTAACCCTAATCCTAACCCTAACCCTAAACCTTACCCTTACACTAAACCTAACCCTAACACTTACCCCAAACCTCAACCTAACCCTAACCCTAACCCTTACCCTTACCTTAAACCTAACGATAACCCTAAACCTTGCCCTTACCCTAACACTTACGCTAACCCTAACCCTAACCCTTACCATTACCCTAACCCTTACCCTAACCTTACCTCCAAACCTAAACCTAAACCTAATCCTAATCCTAACCCTTACTCTAAACCTAACCCTAAACCTAACCCTAACCCTAGACCTTATCCTTACCCTAAACCTAATCCTAACCCTAACCCTAACACTTATCCTAACCGTAACCCTAACCATATCCCTAACCCCAACCCTTAACCTAACCCTAACACTAACCCTCACCCTAACCTAACCCTTACCCTTATCCTAACCCTAACCCTAACCCTAACATTAACACTAACGTTTACCCTTACCCTAACCCTAACCCTAACCCTAAAGCTAACTCTTACCCTGACACTAATCTTAACCCTAAACCTAACCCTAACCCTTACGCTAAACCTAACCCTAACCCTAACCCTAAATTTACCCTAACCCTAACATTAACCCCAACCAAAAACCTAACCCAAACCCCAACCCTAACCCTTACCCTAACCCTAACCCTAGCCCTAACACTAACACTTATCCTTACCCTAACTCAAACCCTAACCCTAACACTTATCCTAACCGTAACCCTAACCCTAACCCTTAACCTAACCCTAACACTAACCCTAACCCCTAACCCTAACCCTTACCCTAACCCTAACCCTAACACTAATCCCTAACCCTAAACCTAACCCTAACCCTTACCCTTCTCATAACCCGAACCCTAACCCCAACCTCTACCCTAACCCTAACCCTAAGCCTTACCTTAAACCTAACCCTAAAAATAACCCTAACCCTTACTTTTACTCTAACCCTAAACCTAACCATAACCCTAACCCTAACCCTAACCCTAACCCTTACCCTTACCCTAACCCTAAACTTAAACCTAACCCTAACCCTAAACCATACCCTTACACTAACCCTAACCCTAACCCTTACGCTAAACCTAACCCCAACCCTAATTCTAACCCTTACCTTACCTTAACCCTAACCCTAAACTTAACCCTTACCCTAACGCTAACCCTAACCCTAAACTTAACCCTAAAACTAATCCTAACACATACCCTTACCCTAACCCTGACCATAACCGTAACCCTAACCCTAACCCTAACCCTTAACATAAATGTAAACCTAACCCTAAGCATAACCCTTACCCTTCCGCTAACCCTAAAACTAAATCTAACCCGAACCATAACCCTAACCCTAAACCTTACCCTAACCCTAACCATCACCCTTACCCTAAACCTAACCCTAAACCTAACATTAACCTTAACCCGAAACCTAACCCTAACCCTTACCCTTACTCTAAACCTAACCCTAAACCTAACCCTAAATTTAACCCTAACCCTAAGCTTAACCGTAACCCTAACTCTAACCCT
>JANJXV010000049.1:1417500-1475000 GCA_024803745.1 Megascapheus bottae
TACGCTTCACCTAACCCTAACCCTAACTCTAACACTTACCCTTACCTTAAACCTAAACCTAACCCTAACCCTTACCCTTTTCCTAACGCTAACCCTAATCCTAAACCTAACCCTAACCCTAAACCTAACACATACCATTACCCTAAACCTAACCCTACCGGTAAACCTAACCATATCCCTAAACCTAACCATAACCCTTACCCTTACCCACACCCTAACCCTAACCTTAAACCTAAACCTAAATCTAAACCTAACGCTAAACTTAACCCTAACTCTAAACTTAACCCTTGTCTTTACCCTAACCCTAAACCTAAACCTAACCCTAACCCTTATCCTTAACCTAACCCTAACCCTAACCCAAACCCTGATCTTAACTGTAACCCTTACCCTAACCCTAACCCTAACCCTAACACTAACACTGAATCTAACCCTAACCCTTACAATAACCATAACCCTAAACCTAACCCTAACCCTTACCATTCCCCAACCCTAACTATAACCCTCACCCTTACCCTTACCCTAACCCTAACCCTAACACTGAATCTAACCCTAAACCTAACACTTAATCTAACCTTAACCCTAACCCTAAACCTTAACCTAACCCTAAACCTAACCCTTGCCCTTACCCTAAAGCTAACCCTAACCCTAAACCTAACCCATAACCCTAACCCTAACCCTTATCTTTACCGTTACCCTAGCCCTAACCCTAACCCTAACCCTAACCCTAACCAGAACACTTACCCTAACCCTAACCCTAACCCTTACCCTTACCCTAACCCTAATGCTAACTCTAACCCTTACCCTAATCCTAACCCTAACCCTTACCCTAACCCTAACAGTAATCCCAAGCCAACCCCTAACCCTAAGCCTTAACATAAACCGAACCCGAAACCTAACCCTAACCCTTACCCTAACACTAAACCTAACTGTAACCCTAACCCTAACCTTAACCCTAATCCTAACCCAAACCCTAACCATTACCCTTACCCTAAACCTAACACTAAACCTAACCCGAACCCTATCCTTAACCCTAACCCTTAGCCTAACCCTTGCCCTTACCCGAACCCTACCCTAACCCTAAACCTTACTCTAACCATAACCCTAAACCTAACCCTTACACTTATCCAAACCTTAAACCTAACCCTAACTCTAACCCCTAACCCGAACCCTAACCCTAACACTAACCCTTCCCCTTACCCTAATCCTAAACCTAATACTAACCCTTACCCTAACCCTACCCTTACCCTAACCCTAACCCTAACCCTAAACCTTACCTTTACACTAAACCTAACCCTAACCTTTCCATAAACCTAACCCTATCCCTAACCCTAAACCTTACCCTTACCTTAACCCTAAACCTAACCTTAAACCTTACCCTTACCCTAACAGTTACCCTTACCCTAATCCTAACCCTTACCTTTACCCTTACCCTAACCCTAATCCTAACCTTAATCCCAACCCTAAACCTTAACCTAACCCTAACACTAACCTTTACCATAACCCTAACCCTAATCATTACCCTTAACCTAACCCTAACCCTAAACTTAACCCATACCCTAAACCTAACCCTAACCCTAACCCTTAACCTAACACTTACCCTAACCCTAACCCTAACCCTAACACTTACCCTTACCCTAACTTTAACCCTAACAATAAACCTTACCCTAATCCTAACCCTAACACTTTCCCTAACCCTAACACTAACCCTAACCCTAACCCCTAAACCTAACACTTAATATAACCCAAACCCTAACCCTAACCCTTACCATTACCCTAACCCTAAACCTTACCGTAACCCTAACCCTAACCCTTACCTAACCCTAACCCTAAACCTAAACCTAACCTTAACCTAACACTAACCCTAACCCTAACCCTTACCCTTACCCTAAACCTAACCCTAAACCTAACCCTAAACCTAACCCTAACCCTAACCTTAACCCTAACCCTAACCCTAACCCTTGCCCTTAACCTAACCCTAGCCCTAACCCTAACCCTTACTCTAATCCTAACCCTAAACCTAACCGTTACACTTACCCTAACCCTAAATCTAATCATAACCATAACCCTAACCCCTAACCTTAACCGAAACCGTAACCCTAACCCGTACCCTTATTCTAACACAAACCTTAACCCTAAAACTTCCCCTTACCCTAAACCCTACCCTAACCCTAACCCTAAACCTAACCCTTATCCTAACTCTAACCCTAATCTTAACCCTTCCCCTTGCCCTAATCTTAAACCTAACCCTAACCCTAACCCTTACCCTTACCCTAAACCTAACCCTAACACTAACCCTAACCCTAAACCATGCCCTTACAGTAAACCTAACCCTAACCTTACCATAAACCTAACTATAAACCTAACCCTAACCCTTACCCTTACCTTAACCCTAACACTAACCCTAAACCTTACCCTTACCCTAACACTTATGCTAACCCTATCCCTAATCCTAACCTTTACCCCTACTCTAACCCTAACCCTAACCATAACCGCAACCCTAAACCTAACCCTAACCCTAACCCTAACCTTTACCCTAACCCTAACCCTAACCCCTACCCTAACACTAACACTTACCCTTACCCTAACCCTAACCCTAAACCTAACCCTTTTCCTAACCCTAACCCTAAACCTAACCCTAACCATTAACCTAACCGTAACACTAACCCTAACACCTAACCCTAACCCTTACCATAAGCCTAACCCTAAACCTATCCCTAAGACTAACCATAACCCTTACCCTAACCATCACTAACCCCTAACCCTAACCATAACCCTAACACTAACCCTTAACCTTACCCTAACCCTAAACCTAACCCTAACCCTAACCCTAACCCTTATCCTTACCCTAACCCTAAAACTAACCCTAACCCTAAACCTTACCCTTACGCTAAACCTAACCCTAACCCTTACGCTAAACCTAACCCTAACATTAACCCTAACCCGTACCCTTACCTTAACCCTAACCCTAACCCTAACCCTTACCCTTACCCTAACGCTAACCCTAACCCTAACCCTAACAGTAACTCTAAACCTAACACATAACCTTACCCTAACCCAAACCCTAAACCTAACCCTAATCCTTACACTTACCCTAAGCCTAACCCTAACCCTAAGCCTAAACCTAAACTTAACCCTAAGCCTTACCCTTAACCTAACCTTAACACTAATCCAAAACCTAACCCGAACCCTAACCCTAACTCTTACCCTTACCCTAACCCTAACCCTAACCCTAACCCTAAATCTAACCCTTTCCCTTACCCTAACCCTAACCCTAAACCTAACCCTAACCCTTACCCTTACCCTTACCCTTACCCTTACCCTAACCCTAACCCTAACCCTTACCCTCACCCTAAACCTAAACCTAAACCTAAACCTAACCCTAACCATAACCCTTACCCTAACCCTAACCCTAATCCTAACACATACACTTACTCTAACCCTAAACCTAACCGTAACTTAAACCTAACCCTAAACCTAACCGTAACCCTAACCCTAACCCTAACCTTTACATTAACCCTAACCTTAACCCCAACACTACACCTAACCCTAACCCTAAACCTAACCCTTACCCTTACCCTAACTCTAACCATAACCCTAACCATAACCATAACCCTAACCCTTACCCTAACTCTAACCCTAACCTTAAAACTAACACTAATTTTAACCCTAACCCTAACCCTTACCATAACTCTAACCCTAACACTTATCCTAACCCTAACCGTAACCCTAACCCTAACACTTACCCTAACACGAACCCTAACCCTAACCCTTACCCTCACCCAAACTCTATCCCTCAACCTTACCCTTACCCTAACCATAACCCTTAACTTAACCCCAGCCCCAAACCTAACCCTAACCCTAACACTTAACCTAACACTTACCCTAACCCTAACCCTAACCCTTACCCTAACCCTAACCCGAAACCTAACCCCTAAACCTAACCCTTAAACTAACACTAAGCCTAACCCTAACCCTAAACCTTATCCTTACCCTAACCCTAAACCTAACTCTAACCCTAACCCTAAACCTAACCCTAACCTTAACCCTAAACCTAACCCTAACCCTTACCCTTACCCTAACCCTAACCCTAAACCTAACCCTAACCCTAACCCTAACCCTAACCTTAACCCTAACCCTAACCTTACCCTTACCCTAAACCTAATTCTAAACCTAACAGTAACCCAGCCGTAACCCTAACCCTAACCCTTACCCTACAATAACCCGAAACCTAACCCTAACCCTAACCCCTAAGCCTAAACCTAACCCTAACCCTTACCCATATCCTAACCCTAACCCTAACCCTAACCCTAAACCTTACCCTTACCCTAACCCTACCCCTAACCCTTACCCTAAACCTAACCCTAATCTTAACCCTTACCCTTACCTTAATCCTAACCCTAATCCTTACCCTTACCCTAACCCTAAATCTAACCTGAACCCCAACCCTAAACCTACCCTAACCGTAACCCTAACTCTTACCCTTTCCCGAACCCTAACCCTAAACCTAACCCTAACCCTAACCATAACCCTTACCCTAATCCTAACCCTAATCCTAACTCTAACCCTTACCCTTAGCCTAACCCTAACCCTAACCGTAAACCTAACCCTAACCCTAACCTTAACCCTAAACCTTACTCTTACCCTAACCTTAACCCTAACCCTAACACTAACCCTTACCCTTAGCCTAACTCTAACCCTAAACCTAACATTAACCCTTACTCTTACCCTCATCCTAACCCTAACCTTAACCCTAACCCGAACCCAACCCTAACCCTAACCCTAACCTTAACCCTAACCCTTATCTTTACCCTAACAGTAACACTAACCCTAACCCTAAACCTAACTCTAACCCTAAATCTAACCCTTACCCTTATCTTAACCCTAACCCTAACCCTAAACTTAACCCCTCAGCCTAACCCTAACACTAACACTTACCCTTATACTAAACCTAAGCCCAACCCTAACCCTTACCCTTACCCTAACCCTAAACCTAACCTTAACCCTAACCATAACTCTAACCCTTACCCTAACCCTAACCCTAACCCTAACCCTAACCCTAAATCTTACCCTTACCCTAACCCTAACCCTAACCTAAACCTAACACTTACCCTCACACTAATCCTAACCATTAGCCTAACACTAACTCTAACCCTTACCCTAACCCTAACCCAAACCCTAACCCCTAACCCTAACCCTTAACATAACACTAAGCCTAACCCTAAACCTAAACCTTACCCTTACCCTAACCCTAAACCTAACTCTAACCCTAACCCTAAAATTAACCCTAACCCTAACCCTTACCCTAACCCTAACCCTAACCCTAACCCTAAACCTTACCCTTACCCTAAACCTAACCCTAAACCGAACCCTAACACTAACCCTAATTCTAACCTTAACCCTTACCCTAACCCTAACCTTAACCTAACAAAAGCCCAGCCCTAACCCTAACACTAACCCTTACCCTACCCTAACCCTAACCCTAACCCTAACCCTAAACCTAACCCTAAGCCTAACCCTAACCCTAACCCTAACCCTTACCCTTATCCTAACCCTAACCCTAAACCTAACACTTACCCTTACCTAAACCCTACCGTAATCCTAACGCTAAACCTACCCCTTACCCTAACCCTAACCCTAAACCTTACCCTTACCCTAACCCTAATCATAAACCTAACCCTGACCCTAAACCTAACCCTAACCCTTACCCTAACCCTAACCCTTACCCTTACCCTAATCCTAACCCTAAACCTAACCCTAACCCTAGCCCTTACTCTTATCCTAACCCTAACCCTAACCCTAACCCTAAACCTTACCCTTACCCTAACCCTAACCCTAACCCTAACCCTTAACCTAAACCTAACCCTAAACCTAACCCTTACCCTTACCCTAACCCTAAGCCTAAACCTAAACCTTACCCTTACCCTAACCCTAACCCTAACCCTAAACCTAACACTAACCCTAACCCTAACACATATTCTTAACCTACCCCTAACCCTAACCAAAACAGTAACCCTAACCCTGACCCTAACCCTAACCCTTACTCTTACACTAACCCTAACCCTAACCCTAAACCTAAACCTAACCCTTATCCTAACCCTAACCCTAAACCTAACCGTAACCCTTAACCTAACCCTAACACTAATCCTAACCACCAACCCTAACCCTTACCCTCACCCTAACCCTAACCCTAACCATAACGCTAACCCTAACACTTACACTTACCCTAAACCTTACCCGAACTCTAACATTACCCCTAACCCATAACCCTAACCCTAACCCTTACCCTTACCCTAACCCTAACCCTAACCCTTACCCTAATCCTAACCCTAACCCTTACCCTAACCCTAACCCAAAACTTAACCCCAACACTAACCCTTAACCTAACACTAACCTAACACTAACCCTAAACCTTAACATTACCCTACCCCTAAACCTAACTCTAACCCTAACCCTAAACCTAACCCTAAACTTAACCCTAACCCTAAACCTACCCCTTGCCCTTGCCCTTACCCTAACACTAACCCTAAACCTAACCCTAACCCTAACCCTAACCTTAATCCTAACATTAACCCTAACCCTTACCCTTACCCTAACCCTAAACCTAACCCTATCCATAACACTTACCTTTATCCTAAACCCTACCCTAAACCTAACGCTAACCCTAACCCTTACACGAACCCTAACCCTAACCCTTACCCTTACTCTAACCCTAAACATAAACCTAACCCTAACCCTAAACCTAACCCGAACCCTTACCCTAACTCTAACCCTTACCCTTACCCTAACCGTACCCTCAACCTAACCCTAAACCTAAACCTAAGCCTTACCCTTACCCTAACACTAACCCTAACCTTAACCCTAACCCTTACCCTAACCCTAACCCTTACCCTTATCCTAACTCTAACCCTAACCCTAACCCTTACCATAACCCTAACCCTAACCCTAACCCTAACCCTAAACCTAACCCTAACCCTAACCCTTACCCTTATTTTAACCCTAACCCTAACCCTAACCCTTACCCTTACCCTAACGCTAAATCTACCCTTAACCCCAACCCTAAACCTAACCCTAACCGTAACCCTAACCCTTACCCCTACCCTATCCCTAACACTAAACCTAACCTATCCCTAACCCTAACCCTAAAACTTACCCTTACCCTAATCCTAACCCTAACACTTACCCTTACCCTAACCTCAACCCTAACTCTAACCCTAACCATAACCCTAACCCTAACACTTACCCTAACCCTAATGCTAACCCTTACTCTAATCCTAACCATAACCTCAACCATAACCTAACCCTAACCCTAAACCTTACCCTTACCCTAACCATAATCCTAAACCTAACCCTTACCCTAACCGTAAGTCTTAACCTAAACCTAACCCTATCCCTAACCCTAACCCTAAACATAACCCTAACACATATCCTTACCCTAACCCTAACCCTAACCCAAAAAGTAACCCTAACCCTAACCCTAACCCTTACCCTTACCCTAACCATAACCCTAACCCTGAACCTTACCCTAACCCTAACCCTAACCCTTAACCTAACCCTAACACTAATCCTAACCACTAACCCTAACCCTAACCCTAACCCTTACCTTACCCTAACCCTAACCCTAACTCTAACCCTAACCATAACCCTAACCCTAACACTTATCCTAAACCTAATCCTAACCCTTACTCTAACCCTTACCCTAACTCAAACTTAACGCTAACCCTAACCCTAACCCTAACCCTTACCCTTAACGTAACCCTAACCCTAACCCTAAACCTTACCCTAACCCTAACCCTAACTCTTACCCTAACCCTAAACCTTACCCTTACGCTAACCCTAACCCTAACCCTAACCCTAACCCCTAACCCTAAAACTAACCCTAACCCTAACCCTAACCCTAACCTTAACCCTAAACCTACCCCTAACTATTACCCTTACCCTAACCCTAACCCTAAACCTAACACTAACCCAGCCCTAACCCTAACACTAACCCTTACCCTACCCTAAACCTAACCCTAACCCTAATCGCTAAGCCTAACCCTAACCCTAACCCTAACCCTTACCCTTATCCTAACCCTAAACCTAACACTTACCCTTATCCTAACCCTAACCCTAACACTTACCCTTACCCTAAACCCTACCCTAAGCCTAACTCTAACCCTAACCCTTACCCTAAGTCTAACCCTAACCCTTACCCTTACCCTAAACCTAAACATAAACCTGACCCTAACACTAAACCTAACCCTAACCCTTACCCTAACCCTAACAGTTACCCTTACCATAACCCTAACCCTAAACCTAACTCTAACCTTAACCCTTACTCTTATCCTAACCCTAACCCTAACTATAACCCTAAACCTTACCCTTACCCTAACCCTAACCCTAACCCTTACCCTAAACCTAACCCTAACCATTAAGCTTACACTTACCTTAACCCTAACCCTAACCCTTACTCTTATCCTAATGCTAACCCTAACCATAAACCTAAACCTACCCCTTACCCTTACCCTAACCCAAAATCTAACCTTAACCCCAACCCTAAACCTAACCCTAACCGTAACCCTAACCCTTACCCTTTCCCTAACCCTAACCCTAAACCTAAACCTAACCCTAACGCTAACCCTAACCCTTACCCTAACCCTAACCCTAATCCTAACTGTAACCCTTACCCTTACCCTAACCCTAACTCTAACACTTACACTTACCTTAACCCTAAACCCAAACATAACCCTAACCCTAACCCTAACCCCTAACCCTAAAACTAACCCTACACCTAACCCTAACCCCTAAGCCTAACCCTAACCCTAACCCTAACCTTTACCCTTATCCTAACCCTAACCCTTACCCTAATACTTAACCGTACCTTAAACCCTGCCCTAACCCTAACGCTAACCCTAACCCTTACCCTAACCCTAACCCTTAACCTAACCCTAACACTAACCCTAAGCACTAACCCTAACCCTTACCCTAACCCTAACCCTAACTCTTACCCTTACCCTAATCCTAAACCTAACTCTAACCCTAATCATGAACCATAAACCTAACCCTAACCATAACCCTAAGCCTAACACTTACCCTAACCCTAATATTTACCCTTGCTCTAACCCTAACCCCAACCCTAACCCTAACCCTTACCCTAAACCTAACTCTAACCCTAACCCTTACCCTTACCTTAACCCTAACCCTAACCATGAACCTTACCTTATCGTAACCCTAACCCTTACCCTTACACTAACCCTAACCCTAAACCTAACCCTAACCCTAACCCTAACCCTAAACCTAACCCTAACCATAACCTTAACCCTAACCCTCACCCTTACACTTACCCTAACCCTAAACCTAACCATAACAGTAAACCTAACACTAAACCTAACCCTTACACTTAGCCTAAACCTAACGCTAACCCTTAACATTACCCTCACCCTAACCCTAACCCTAAACCTAACCCTAATGCTAACCCTTGACATTACCATCAGCCTAACCCTAAACCTAACCCTAACCCTAACCCTAACCCAAAATCTAACCCTTACCCTTACCCTACCCTAACCCTAACCATAACCCCTAAGCCTAACCCTAACCCTAACGCTAACACTTACCTTATCCTAACTCTAACCCTAACCCTAACCCTTACCCTTACCCTAACCCTAAACCTAACCTTAACCCTACCCCTAACCCTAACCCTTACCCTTACCCTAACCCTATCCCAAACCCTAACAATAAACCTTACCCTTACCCTAACCCTAACCCTAAACCTTACCCTAAACCTAACCCTAACCCTAACCCCAAAACTAACCCTTATTCTTACCTCAACCCTAGCTCTAACCCTAACACTTACCCTTACCCTAACGCTAACCCTAACACTAACCTTAACCCTAACCCTAACACATATTCTTCACCTAACCCTAACCCTAACAGTATACCTAAACCTATCCCTAACCCTAACCCTAACCCCTACCCTAACCCTAACGCTAAACCTAACCTTACCATAACCTTAACCCTCAACCTAACCCTAACCCTTACCCTTACCAAAACCCTAAACCTAAACTTATCCCTAACCATAACCCTAACCCTACCCTTACTCTAACCGTAACCCTAACCCTAACCCTAAACCTTACCCTTAATCTAAACCTAACCCTAACCCTAACCCTAACCCTTACCCTTACCCTAAACCTAACCCTAAACCTAGCTCTTACCCTTACCCTAACGCTTACCCTAAGCCTAATCCTAACCCTAACCCTAACACATATCCTACACTAACCCTAACCCTACCCCTAACCCTTACACTTACCTAAAACCTAACCCCAAACCTAAGCCTAAACTTAAGCCTAACCCTAACGCTTAAGCCTAACCTAACCCTAACCCTAACCCTTACCCTTATCCTAACGCTAACCCTAACCCTAACAATTACCATTACGCTAACAACTACCCTAACCCTAATACTAACCTTAACCATTTCCCTAACCCTAACCCTAACCCTAACCCTTACCCTTACCTAACCCTAACCCTAACTCTTAATATTACCCTAACCCTAAACTTAACCCTAAACCTTATTCTTTCCCTAACCCTAACGCTAACCCTAACCCTAAACCTATCCCTTACCCTAAACCTAACACTTACCCTTACCCTAACCCTAACCCTAAAACTAACAATAACACTTACCCTTACACTAACGCTAACATTAACCCTAACCTTAACACTAAACCGTACCCTAACACATAACCCTAACCCCAAGCCTAACCCTAACCTTAGCCTTACCCTAACCCTAACCCTAAACTTAAACCCAACCCTAAACCTAACCCTAACCCTAACCCAAACCCTTACCCAAACTCTAACCCTAACCATAACCCTAACAGTTAACACTAACCCAAACCCTAACCCTTATCCTAACCCTAACCCTAACCCTAACCGTAACCCTTAATCTAACCCTAATACTAACCCTAAACCCTAACCCTAACCCTAACCCTAACCCTTACCCTTACCCTAGCTCTAACCCTAACTCTAACCCTGTCTCTAACCCTAACCATAACCCTTACCCTAACCCTAACCCCAACCTCAAACTTAACCCTAATGGTAACCCTAACCCTAAATCGTACCCTTACCCTAACCCTAACCATAACCATAATCCTAACTCTCACCCTAACCTTAACCCTTACCCTTAGCCTAACCCTAAACCTAACCCTAACCCCTAACCTAACAATAACAATAACCCTTACCCTTACCCTAACCCTAACACTAACCCTAACCCTAACCCTAACACTTACCCTAACCCTAACCCTAACCCTTATCGTTACCCTAAACCTAACCCTAACCTTAACCCCAACCCTAAACCTAAAACTAACCGTAACCCTTACCCTAACACTTACCCTAACCCTAAATCTAACCCTAACCCTAACACTTACCCTTACCCTAACCCTAACCCTAACCCTTACACTAACCCTCATCCTAACCCTAACACTAACACTAACCCTTACCCTTTCCCTAACCCTAACCCTAACCCTAACCCTAACCCTTACCCTTAACCTAACCCTAACCCTAAACCTAACCCTAACCCTAACCCTAAACCTAACCCTAACCTTAAGCCTACACTAACCCTAAACCTAACCCTTACCCTTACCCTAACCCTACCCCTAAACCTAACCCTAACACTTACCCTAACCCTATCCCTAACCTTAAACATAACCCTAAATCTAACCCTAACACTAAACCCAACCTTACCCTAACCCTAACCCTAACCCTTACCCTTACCCTAACCCTAAACTTAACACATACCGTAACCCTAACCTTTACCCTTACCCTAACCTTAACGCTAACCCTAACGCTAACCCTAAACCTAACACTTACCCAAAACTTCACCCTAACCCTAACCCTTACCCTTACCCTAACCCTAACCCTAACCTTAACTCCAACCCTAAACCTAACACTAACCATAACCTTAACTCTAACCCTAACCCTTACACTTACCGTAACCCTAACCCCAAACCTAACCCTAACCCTAGCCCTAACCCTAACCCCTATGTCTAAACCTAACCCTAACCCTAACCCTTACCCTTATCCTAACACTAACCCTAAGCCTAACACTTACCCTTACCCTAACCCTAACGCTAACCCTAATCCTTACACTAACCCTAAACCTAACCCTAACCCTAACCCTAACTCTTACCCTAACCATAACCCTAACACTTACCCTAACCCTATCCCTAACCCTAACACATATCCTTACACTAACCCTAACCCTACCGCTAACCCTTACACTTACCTTAACCCTAACCCCAAACCTAACCCTAACCTTAAGTCTAACCCTAACGCTTAAGCCTAACCTAACCCTAACGCTAACCCTTACCCTTATCATAAACCTAACCCTAACCCTAACAATTACCATTACGCTAACACCTACCCTAACCCTACTCCTAACCTTAACCATTACCCTAACCCTAACCCTAACCCTAACCCTAACCTATAAACTTACCTAACCCTAACCCTATCTCTTACCATTACCCTAACCATAAACTTAATCCTAACCCTTATCCTTTCCCTAACCCTAACCCTAAAACTAACAATAACACTTACCCTTACACTAACGCTAACATTAACCCTAAACTTAACACTAACCCCTACACTAACACCTAACCCTAACCCCAAGCCTAACCCTAAACTTAGACTTACACTAACCCTAACCTTAACCCCAACGCTAAACCTAACCCTAACCCTAACCCTTACTCTAACACTAACCCTAACCATAACCCTAACAGTTAACCCTAACCCTAACCCTAACCCTTATCTTAACCCTAACCCTAACCCTAACCGTAACCCTTAACCTAACCCTAACCCTAACCCTAAAACCTAGCCGTAACCCTAACCCTTACCCTTACCCTAACTCTAACCCTGACCATAACCCTAACCCTAACCCATACCCATACCCTAACCCTAACCTTTACTGTAACCCTAACCCTAACCTCAACCTTAACCTAACCCTAATCCTACCCTAACCCTAACCTTTACCCTTACATTAACCCTAACCTCACTCTGACCCTCTTCCTAACCCTAACCATACCCCTTACCCTAAACCTAACCCTAACCCCAACCTCAAACTTAACCCTAACGATAACCCTAACACTAAAATTTACCCTTACCCTAACCCTAACCCTAACCCTAAACCTTACCCTTAACCTTACCCTAACCCTAACCCTAAACCTAACTCTCACCCTAACCTTAACCCTTACCCTTATCCTAACCCTAACCCTAAACCTAACCCCTAACCCTAACAATAACAATAACCCTTACCCTTACCCTAAACCTATCACTAAGCCTAACCGTAACGCTAACACTTACCCTAACCCTAACCCTAACCATTACCGTTACCCTAACTCTAACCCTAACCTTAACCCCAACCCTAAACCTAAAACTAACTGTAAACCTTACCCTAACACTTACCCTACCCCTAATTCTAACCCTAACCCTAACACTTACCCTTACCCTAACCCAAACCCTAACCCTTACACTAACCCTAACACTAACCCTAACCCTAACCCTAACCCTTACCCTTACCCTAACCCTATTCCTAACCTTAACCCCAACCCTAAATCTAACCCTAACCCTAAACCAACCCTTACCCTAACCCTAACCCTAACCCTTACCCTTACCCAAACCCTAACCCTAAACTTAACCCAAACCCTAACCCTAACCCTAACCCTAACCCTATCCTAACCCTAACACTTACCCTTACCCTAACCCTAACCCTAACCCTTACCCTAATCCTAACCATAACCCTAACACTAACCCTAACCCTAACCCTAACCCTTACCCTTACCCTAACCCTATCCCTAACCTTAATCCCAACCCTGAACCTAACCCTAAACCTAACCCTAACCCTACCACTAACCCTAACCCTAACCCTAACCTTAACGCTAACCCTTACCCTTATCTTAAACCTAACCCTACCCCTTACCCTTACACTAACACCAAACCTAACTTTAACCCTACCCCAACCCTTACCCTTACCCTTACCCTAACCCTAACCCTAACCCTTACCCTTACCCTAAGGCTAACCCTAACCCTAAACCTAACAGTAACTCTAAACCTAACACATAACCTTACCCTAACCCTAACCCTAACCCTAACCATAACCCTAAACCTAACCCTAAACCTAACCCTAAAACTTACCCTTACCCTCACCCTAACCCTAACCTTAAACCTAACCCTAACTCTAACCCTAACACTAAACTTAACCCTAACCCTTATCCTTACTGTAACCTAAACCTAACCGTAACCCTAAAATTATCCCTTACCTTTACCCTAACCCCTACCCTAAACCTAAGCCTAACCCTAAACTTAACCCTAAGACTTACCCATAACCTAACCCTAACACTAACAGAAAACCTAAACCTAACCCTAACCCCAGCTCTTACCCTTACCCTAACCCTAACCCTAACCCTAAATCTAACCCTTATCCTAACCCTAACCCTAACCCTAACCCTTACCCTCACCCTAACCCTAACATTAAACATAACCCTAACCCTTATCCTTACCCTAACCCTAACCCTAACTCTAACCCTAAACCTAACCCTAACTCTAAACTTAACCCTTATCTTTACCCTAACCCTAACCCTAAACCTAACCCTAACCCTTATCCTTACCCTAACCCTAACCCTAACCCAAACCCTGACCTTAACTGTAACCCTTACCCTAACCCTAACCCTAACCCTAACACTGAATCTAACCCTAACCCTTACAATAACCATAACCCTAAACCTAACCCTAACCCTTAGCATTCCCCAACCCTAACTCTAACCCTGACACTTACCCTTACCCTAACCCTAACCCTAACACTGAATCTAACCCTAACCCTAAACCTAAACCTTACACTAATCCTAAACCTAACCCATAACCCTAACCCTAACCCTTACCTTTACCGTTACCCTAGACCTAACCCTAACGCTAACCCTAACCAGAACACTTAACCTAACCCTAACCCTAACCCTTACCCTTACCCTAACCCTAACGCTAACCCTAACCCTTACCCTAATCCTAACCCTAACCCTTACCCTAACCCTAACACTAATCCATACCCAACCCCCAACCCTAACCCTTAACATAAACCGAACCCAAAACCTAACCCTAACCCTTACCCTTACCCTAAACCTAACCCTAAACCTAACACTAAACCTAACCCTAACCCTTACCTTAACCCTAAAACTAACCCTAACCCTTGCCCTTACCCTAACACTACCCTAACCCTAAACCTTACTCTAACCCTAACCCTAAACCTAAACCTAAAACTAACCCCTAATCCTAACCCTAACCCTAAACCTAACCCTTACCCTAAACCTAAACCTAACCCTAACCAGAACACTTACCCTAACCCTAACCCTAACTCTTACCCTTACCCTAACCCTAACTCTAACCCTAACCCTTACCCTAATCCTAACCCTAACCCTTACCCTAACCCTAACACTAATCCTAACCCAACTTCTAACCCTAACCCTTAACATAAACCGAACCCGAAACCTAACCCTAAACCTTACCCTTACCCTAACCCTAAACCTAACTCTAACCCTAACCCTAACCTTAACCCTAACCCTAACCCTAACCCTAACCCTTAGCCTTACCCTAAACCTAACCCTAAACCTAACACTAAACCTAACCCTAACCCTAACCTTAACCCTAACCCTAACCCTAACCCTTGCCCTTACCCTAACCCTACCCTAACCCTAAAATTTACTCTAACCCTAACCCTAAACCTAACCCTTACACTTACCCTAACCCTAAACCTAACCCTAACCCTAACCCCTAACCCTAACCCTAACCCTAAACCTAACCCTAACCCTAACCCTAACCCTTATCTTAACCCTAACCCTAACCCTAACCCTAACCCTTACCCTAATCCTAACCCTAACCCTAGCACTAACCCTAACCCTAACCCCTAATCCTAACCCTTAATATAACCCTAACCCTAACTCTAACCCTAACCCTTACCCTTACCCTAACACTAATCCTAACCCTAAAACTTACCCTTACACTAAACCTAACCCTAACCTTTCCATAAACCTAAACCTAACCCTAACCCTAAACCTTACCCTTACCTTAACCCTAACCCTAACCTTAAAGCTTACCCTTACCCTAACAGTTACCCTAACCCTAAACCTAACCCTAACCCTTACTTTTACCCCTACCCTAACCCTAATCCTAACCTTAATCCCAACCCTAAACCTTAACCTAACCCTAACACTAACCTTTACCCTAACCCTAACCCTAACCATTACCCTTACCCTAACCCTAACCCTAAACTTAACCCATACCCTAAACCTAACCCTAACCATAACCCTTAACCTAACACTTACCCTAACCCTAACCCTAACACTAACTATTACCCTTACCCTAATCCTAACCCTAACCCGAACCCTTACCCTAATCCTAACCCTAACCCTTACCCTAACCCTAGCACTAACCCTAACCCTAACCCCTAATCCTAACCCTTAATATAACCCTAACCCTAACCCTAAACCTAACCCTTACCATTAACTTAACCCTAAACCTTACCGTAACCCTAACCCTAACCCTTACCCTAACCCTAACCCTAACCCTAACCTTAACCCTAACCCTAACCCTTCCCCTTGCCCTTACCCTAACCCTGGCCCTAACCCTAACACTTACTCTTACCCTAACCTTAAAACTAACCGTTACACTTACCCTAACCCTAAACCTAACCCTAACCCTAACCCCTAACCCTAACCCAAACCCTAACCCTAACCCGTACCCTTATTCTAACACTAACCCTAACCCTAACACTTCCCCTTACCCTGAACTCTACCCTAACCCTAACCCTAAACCTAACCCTTATCCTAACCCTAACCCTAATCCTAACCCTTCCCCTTGCCCTAATCTTAAACCTAACCCTAACCCTTACCCTAACCCTAACCCTAACCCTAACCCTTACCCTAACCCTAACGCTAACCCTAACCCCGAACCCTAACAGTAACTCTAAACCTAACACATAACCTTACCCTAACCATAACCCTAACCATAACCATAACCCTAACCCTAACCCTAAACCTAACCCTAAACCTTACCCTTACCCTCACCCTAACCCTAACCTTAAATCTAACCCTAACTCTAACCCTAACACTAAACTTAATCCTAACCCTTATCCTTACCGTAACCTAAACCTAACCGTAACCCTAAAATTAACCCTTACCTTTACCATAACCCAAACCCTAAACCTAACCCTAATCCCTACCCTTACCCTAAGCCTAACCCTAAACTTAACCCTAAGCCTAACCCTTAACCTAACCCTAACACTAACCCAAAACCTAACCCTAACCCTAACCCTAACTCTTACCCTTACCCTAACCCTAACCCTAACCCTAAATCTAACCCTTAACCTTACCCTAACCCTAACCCTAACCCTAACCCTAACCCTTACCCTTACCCTAACCCTAACCCTAACCCTTACCCTCACCCTAATCCTAACCCTAAACCTAACCCTAACCCTAACCCTAAACCTAACCCTAACCCTAACCCTAACACTTGCCCTTACCCTAACCCTAACCCTAAACCTCACCCTAACCCTAACCCTAACCCCTAACCCTAAACCTAACCCAAACCTTTACCCTTACCCTAACCCAAACCCTAACCCTAACCCTAACCAGAACACTTATCCTAACCCTAACCCTAACACTAACCCTTACCCTTACCTTAAACCTAACCCTAACCCTAACCCTAACATATACCCTTACTCTAACCCTAACCCTAACCCGAACCATAACCCTAAACCTAACCCTAAACCTAACCGTAACCCTAATCCTAACCCTAACCCTTACCCTAACCCTAACCTTAACCCAAACACTACACCTAACCCTAACCCTAACCCTAACCCTTACCCTTTTCCTAACGCTAACCCTAACCCTAAACCTAACCCTAACCCTAAACCAAACGCATACCCTTACCCTAAACCTAATCCTAACCGTAACCCTAACCCTATCCCTAAACCTAAGCGTAACCCTTACCCTTACCCACACCCTAACCCTAACCTTAAACCTAACCCTAAATCTAAACCTAACCCAAAACTTAACCCTAACCCTTATCCTTACCCTAACCCTAACCCTAACTCTAACCCTAAACCTAACCCTAACTCTAAACTTAACCCTTATCTTTACCCTAACCCTAACCCTAAACCTAACCCTAACCCTTATCCTTACCCTAACCCTAACCCTAACCCAAACCCTGACCTTAACTGTAACCCTTACCCTAACCCTAACCCTAACCCTAACCCTAACACTGAATCTAACCCTAACCCTTACAATAACCATAACCCTAAACCTAACCCTAACCCTTAGAATTCCCCAACCCTAACTCTAACCCTAACACTTACCCTTACCCTAACCCTAACCCTAACACTGAATCTAACCCTAACCCTAAACCTAAACCTTACACTAATCCTAAACCTAACCCATAATCCTAACCCTAACCCTTACCTTTACCATTACCCTAGATCTAACCCTAACGCTAACCCTAACCAGAACACTTAACCTAACCCTAACCCTAACCCTTACCCTTACCCTAACCCTAACGCTAACCCTAACCCTTACCCTAATCCTAACCCTAACCCTTACCCTAACCCTAACACTAATCCATACCCAACCCCCAACCCTAACCCTTAACATAAACCGAACCCGAAACCTAACCCTAACCCTTACCCTTACCCTAACCCTAAACCTAACTCTAACCGTAACCCTAACCTTAACCCTAACCCTAACCCTAACCCTTACCCTTACCCTAAACCTAACCCTAAACCTAACACTAAACCTAACCCTAACCCTTACCTTAACCCTAAAACTAACCCTAACCCTTGCCCTTACCCTAACACTACCCTAACCCTAAACCTTACTCTAACCCTAACCCTAAACCTAAACCTAAAACTAACCCCTAATCCTAACCCTAACCCTAAACCTAACCCTTACCCTAAACCTAAACCTAACCCTAACCAGAACACTTACCCTAACCCTAACCCTAACCCTTACCCTTACCCTAACCCTAACTCTAACCCTAACCCTTACCCTAATCCTAACCCTAACCCTTACCCTAACCCTAACACTAATCCTAACCCAACTTCTAACCCTAACCCTTAACATAAACCGAACCCGAAACCTAACCCTAACCCTTACCCTTACCCTAACCCTAAACCTAACTCTAACCCTAACCCTAACCTTAACCCTAACCCTAACACTAACCCTAACCCTTACCCTTACCCTAAACCTAACCCTAAACCTAACACTAAACCTAACCCTAACCCTAACCTTAACCCTAACCCTAACCCTAACCCTTGCCCTTACCCTAAACCTACCCTAACCGTAAACTTTACTCTAACCCTAACCCTAAACCTAACCCTTACACTTACCCTAACCCTAAACCTAACCCTAACCCTAACCCCTAACCCTAACCCTAAACCTAACCCTTACCCTAACCCTAACCCTAACACTATCCCTTCCCCTAAACCTAACACTTACCCTTACCCTAACCCTAACTCTAACCCTAACCCTTACCCTAATCCTAACCCTAACCCTTACCCTAACCCTAATCCTAACCCTAAACCTTACCCTTACACTAAACCTAACCCTAACCTTTCCATAAACCTAACCCTAACCCTAACCCTAAACCCTACCCTTACCTTAACCCTAACCCTAACCTTAAAGCTTACCCTTACCCTAACAGTTACCCTAACCCTAACCCTAACCCTTATTTTACCCTTACCCCAACCCTAATCCTAACCTTAATCCCAACCCTAAACCTTAACCTAACCCTAACACTAACCTTTACCCTAACCCTAACCCTAACAATTACCCTTACCCTAACCCTAACCCTAAACTTAAACCATACCCTAAACCTAACCCTAACCATAACCCTTAACCTAACACTTACCCTAACCTTAACCCTAACACTAACTATTACCCTTACCCTAATCCTAACCCTAACCCTAACCCTTACCCTAATCCTAACCCTAACCCTAGCACTAACCCTAACCCTAACCCCTAATCCTAACCCTTAATATAACCCTAACCCTAACTCTAGCCCTAACCCTTACCCTTACCCTAACACTAATCCTAACCCTAAAACTTACCCTTACACTAAACCTAACCCTAACCTTTCCATAAACCTAAACCTAACCCTAACCCTAAACCTTACCCTTACCTTAATCCTAACCCTAACCTTAAAGCTTACCCTTACCCTAACAGTTACCCTAACCCTAAACCTAACCCTAACCCTTACTTTTTCCCCTACCCTAACCCTAATCCTAACCTTAATCCCAACCCTAAACCTTAACCTAACCCTAACACTAACCTTTACCCTAACCCTAACCCTAACCATTACCCTTACCCTAACCCTAACCCTAAACTTAACCCATACCCTAAACCTAACCCTAACCATAACCCTTAACCTAACACTTACCCTAACCCTAACCCTAACACTAACTATTACCCTTACCCTAATCCTAACCCTAACCCGAACCCTTACCCTAATCCTAACCCTAACCCTTACCCTAACCCTAGCACTAACCCTAACCCTAACCCCTAATCCTAACCCTTAATATAACCCTAACCCTAACCCTAAACCTAACCCTTACCATTAACTTAACCCTAAACCTTACCGTAACCCTAACCCTAACCCTTACCCTAACCCTAACCCTAACCCTAACCCTAAACTTAACCCTAACCCTAACCCTTCCCCTTGCCCTTACCCTAACCCTGGCCCTAACCCTAACACTTACTCTTACCCTAACCTTAAAACTAACCGTTACACTTACCCTAACCCTAAACCTAACCCTAACCCTAACCCCTAACCCTAACCCAAACCCTAACCCTAACCCGTACCCTTATCCTAACCCTAACCCTAATCCTAACCCTTCCCCTTGCCCTAATCTTAAACCTAACCCTAACCCTTACCCTAACCCTAACCCTAACCCTAACCCTTACCCTAACCCTAACGCTAACCCTAACCCCGAACCCTAACAGTAACTCTAAACCTAACACATAACCTTACCCTAACCATAACCCTAACCATAACCATAACCCTAACCCTAACCCTAAACCTAACCCTAAACCTTACCCTTACCCTCACCCTAACCCTAACCTTAAATCTAACCCTAACTCTAACCCTAACACTAAACTTAATCCTAACCCTTATCCTTACCGTAACCTAAACCTAACCGTAACCCTAAAATTAACCCTTACCTTTACCATAACCCAAACCCTAAACCTAACCCTAATCCCTACCCTTACCCTAAGCCTAACCCTAAACTTAACCCTAAGCCTAACCCTTAACCTAACCCTAACACTAACCCAAAACCTAACCCTAACACTAACCCAAAACCTAACCCTAACCCTAACCCTAACTCTTACCCTTACCCTAACCCTAACCCTAACCCTAAATCTAACCCTTAACCTTACCCTAACCCTAACCCTAACCCTAACCCTTACCCTTACCCTTACCCTAACCCTAACCCTAACCCTAACCCTTACCCTCACCCTAATCCTAAACCTAAACCTAACCCTAACCCTAACCCTAAACCTAACCCTAACCCTAACCCTAACACTTGCCCTTACCCTAACCCTAACCCTAAACCTCACCCTAACCCTAACCCTAACCCCGAACCCTAACCCTAAACCAAACCTTTACCCTTACCCTAACCCAAACCCTAACCCTAACCCTAACCAGAACACTTATCCTAACCCTAACCCTAACACTAACCCTTACCCTTACCTTAAACCTAACCCTAACCCTAACCCTAACATATACCCTTACTCTAACCCTAACCCTAACCCGAACCATAACCCTAAACCTAACCCTAAACCTAACCGTAACCCTAATCCTAACCCTAACCCTTACCCTAACCCTAACCTTAACCCAAACACTACACCTAACCCTAACCCTAACCCTAACCCTTACCCTTACCATAACACTAACCCTAACCCTAACCCTAACCATAACCCTGACCCTTACCCTAACTCTAACCCTAAACCTAACCCTAACCTTAAACCTAACACTAATTCTAACCTAACCCTAACCCTTACCATAACACTAACCCTAACACTTATCCTAAACCTAACCCTAACTCTAACACTTACCCTAACACGAAACCTAACCCAAACCCTTACCCTTACCCTAACCCTAACCCTAACCCTAACCCTTACCCAACCCTAACCCTAAACCCTAACCCTAACCATTAACCTAACCCTAACCATAACCCTAACCCTAAACCTTACTGTTAGCCTAACCCTAATCCTAAACCTAACCCTAACCCTAATCCTAAACCTAAACTTAACCCTAACCCTAACCCTTGCTCTTACCCTAACCTAACAATAAACTTAACACTAACTCTAACCCTAACCCTAACCCTAACGCTAACCCTTACCCTTACCCTAACCCTAACCCTAAACCTCACCCTAACCCTAACCCTAACCATAACCATAACACTGAATCTAACCCTAACCCTTACAATAATCATAACCCTAAACCTAACCCTAACCCTTAGCATTCCCCAACCCTAACTCTAACCCTAACACTTACCCTTACCCTAAACCTAACCCTAACACTGAATCTAACCCTAACCCTAAACCTAAACCTTACACTAATCCTAAACCTAAACTTAACCCTAACCCTAACCCTTGCTCTTACCCTAACCTAACAATAAACTTAACACTAACTCTAACCCTAACCCTAACCCTAACGCTAACCCTTACCCTTACCCTAACCCTAACCCTAAACCTCACCCTAACCCTAACCCTAACCATAACCATAACACTGAATCTAACCCTAACCCTTACAATAATCATAACCCTAAACCTAACCCTAACCCTTAGCATTCCCCAACCCTAACTCTAACCCTAACACTTACCCTTACCCTAAACCTAACCCTAACACTGAATCTAACCCTAACCCTAATCCTAAACCTTACACTAATCCTAAACCTAACCCATAACCCTAAACCTAACCCTTACCTTTACCGTTACCTAGCCCTAACCCTAACCCTAACCCTAACCAGAACACTTACCCTAACCCTAACCCTAACCCTAACACTTACCCTTACCCTAACCCTAACTCTAACCCTAACCCTTACCCTAATACTAACCCTAACCCTTACCCTCTCCCTAACACTAATCCTAACCCAACCCCCAACCCTAACCCTTAACATAAACCGAACCCGAAACCTAACCATAACCCTTACCCTTACCCTAACCCTAAACCTAACTCTAACCCTAACCCTAACCTTAACCCTAACCCTAAACCTAACCCTTACCCTTACCCTAAATCTAACCCTAAACCTAACCCTAAACCTAACCCTAACCCTAACCTTAACCCTAAAACTAACCCTAACCCTTGCCCTTACCCTAACCCTACCCTAACCCTAAACCTTACTCTAACCCTAACCCTAAACCTAACCCTTACACTTACCCTAACCCTAAACCTAACCCTAACCCTAACCCCTAACCCTAACCCTAAACCTAACACTTACCCTAAACCTAACCCTAACCCTAACCAGAACACTTACCCTAACCCTAACCCAAACCCTTACCCTTACCCTAACCCTAACTCTAACCCTAACTCTTACCCTAATCCTAACCCTAACCCTTACCCTAACCCTAACACTAATCCTAACCCAACTTCTAACCCTAACCCTTAACATAAACCGAACCTGAAACCTAACTCTAACCCTTACCCTTACCCTAACCCTAAACCTAACTCTAACCCTAACCCTAACCTTAACCCTAACCCTAACCCTAACCCTTACCCTTACCCTAAACCTGACCCTAAACCTAACACTAAACCTAACCCTAACCCTAACCTTAACCCTAACTCTAACCCTAAACTTTGCCCTTACCCTAACCCTACCCTAACCCTAAACCTTACTCTAACCCTAACCCTAAACCTAACCCTTACACTTACCCTAACCCTAAACCTAACCCTAACCCTAACCCCTAAGTCTAACCCTAACCCTAAACCTAACCCTTACCCTAACCCTAACCCTAACACTAACCCTTCCCCTAACCCTAACCCTTACCCTTACCCTAACACTAAACCTAACATTAACCCTAACCCTAACCCTAACCCTTACCCTTACCCTAAACCTAATCCTAACCCTAAACCTTACCCTTACAATAAACCTAACCCTAACCTTTCCATAAACCTAACCCTAACCCTAACCCTAAACCTTACTCTTACCTTAACCCTAACCCTAACCTTAAACCTTACCCTTACCCTAACAGTTACCCTAACCCTAGCCCTAACCCTTACTTTTACCCTTACCCTAACCCTAATCCTAACCTTAATCCCAACCCTAAACCTTAACCTAACCCTAACACTAAACTTTACCCTAACCCTAACCCTAACCATTACCCTTACCCTAACCCTAACCCTAAACTTAACCCATACCCTAAACCTAACCCTAACCCTAACCCTTAACCTAACACTTACCCTAACCCTAACCTTAACACTAACCATTACCCTTACCCTAATCCTAACTCTAACCCTAACCCTTAACCTAACACTTACCCTAACCCTTACCCTAACCCTAGCACTAACCCTAACCCTAACCCCTAACCCTAACCTTAATATAACCCTAACCCTAACCATAACCCTTACCATTACCTTAACCCTAAACCTTACCGTAACCCTAACCCTAACCCTTACCATAACCCTAACCCTAACCCTAACCCTAAACTTAACACTAACCCTAACCCTAACCCTTACCCTTACCCTAAACCTAATCCTAAACCTAACCCTAAACCTAACCCTAACCCTAACCTTAAACCTAACCCTAACCCTACCCCTTGCCCTTACCATAACCCTGGCCCTAAGCCTAACACTTACTCTAACCCTAACCCTAAACCTAACCGTTACACTTACCCTAACCCTAAACCTAACCCTAACCATAACCCTAACCCCTAACCCTAACCCAAACCCTAACCCTAACCCGTACCCTTATTC
Source organism: Megascapheus bottae (assembly GCA_024803745.1). Lineage (NCBI taxonomy): Eukaryota > Metazoa > Chordata > Mammalia > Rodentia > Geomyidae > Megascapheus > Megascapheus bottae. The sequence goes on from JANJXV010000049.1 coordinate 1,442,476, forward strand.
TATCACTAACCCTAACCCTAACACTTCCCCTTACCCTAAACTCTACCCTAACCCTAACCCTAAACCTAACCCTTATCCTAACCCGAACCCTAATCCTAACCCTTCCCCTTTCCCTAATCTTAAACCTAACCCTAACTCTAAACCTTACCCTTACCCTAACCCTTACCCTAACCCTAACCCTAACCCTAAACCATGCCCTTACAGTAAACCTAACCCTAACCTTACCATAAACCTAACTCTAAACTTAACCATAAACCTTACCCTTACCTTAAACCTAACACTAACCCTAAACCTTACCCTTACCCTAACACTTATGCTAACCCTATCCCTAATCCTAACCTTTACCCTAACACTAACCCTAACCCTAACCCTAATCTTTACCCTAACCCTAACCCTATCCCCTACCCTAACAATAACACTTAATCTTACCCTAACCCTAACCATAACCCTAACCCTTTTCCTAACCCTAACCTTAAAACTAACCCTAAACATTAACCTAACCCTAACACTAACCCTAACCCCTAAAACTAACCCTTACCATAAGCCTAACCCTAAACCTATCCCTAACACTAACCATAACCCTTACCCTAACCATCACCCTAACACTAACCCCTAACCCTAACCATAACCCTAATACTAACCCTTAACCTTACCATAAACCTAAACCTAAACCGAACCCTAACCCTAACCCTTATCCTTACCCTAACCCTAAAACTAACCCTAACCCTAAACCTTACCCTTACCCTAAACCTACCCTAACCCTTACGCTAAACCTAACCCTAACCCTAACACTTACTCTTACCTTAACCCTAACACTAACCCTAACCCTTACCCTAACCCTAACGCTAACCCTAACCCTAACTCTAACAGTAACTCTAAACCTAACACATAACCTTACCCTAACCCTAACCCTAACCATAACCCTAACCCTAACCCTAAACCTAACCCTAAACCTTACCCTTACCCTCACCCTAACCCTAACCTTAAATCTAACCGTAACTCTAACCCTAACACTAAACTTAACCCTAACCCTTATCCTTACCGTAACCTAAACCTAAACGTAACCCTAAAATTAACCCTTACCTTTACCATAACCCAAACCCTAAACCTCACCCTAATCCTTACCCTTACCCTAAACCTAACCCTAAACTTAACCCTAAGCCTTACCCTTAACCTAACCCTAACACTAACCCAAAACCTAACCCTAACCCTAACCCTAATTCTTACCCTTACCCTAACCCTAACCCTAACCCTAAATCTAACCCTTAACCTTACCCTAACCCTAACCCTTACCCTTACCCTAACCCTAACCCTAACCCTAACACTTGCCCTTACCCTAACCCTAACCCTAAACCTCACCCTAACCCTAACCCTAACCCCTAACCCTAACCCTAACCTAAACCTTTACCCTTACCATAACCCAAACCCTAACCCTAACCCTAACCAGAACACTTATCCTAACCCTAACCCTAACACTAACCCTTACCCTTACCTTAAACCTAACCCTAACCCTAACCCTAACACATACCCTTACCCTAACCCTAACACAAACCTTACCCCCAAACCTAAACCTAAACCTAATCCTAATCCTAACCCTTACCATAACCCTAACCCTAAACCTAACCCTAACCCTAGACCTTATCCTTACCCTAAACCTAATCCTAACCCTAACCCTAACACTTATCCTAACCCTAACCCTAACCCTAACCCTAACCCTAACCCTTAACCTAACCCTAACACTAACCCTAACCCTAACCTAACCCTTACCCTTATCCTAACCCTAACCCTAACACTTACCCTTAAACTAATTCCTACCCTAACCCTAACATTAACACTAACATTTACCCTTACCCTAACCCTAACCCTAACCCTAAATCTAACTCTTACCCTTACACTAACCTTAACCCTAAACCTAAACCTAACCCTTACGCTAAACCTAACCCTAACCCTAACCCTAACTTTACCCTAACCCTAACATTAACCCCAACCATAAACCTAACCCTAACCCCAACCCTAACCCTTACCCTAACCCTAACCCTAGCCCTAACACTAACACTTATCCTTACCCTAACCCAAACCCTAACCCTAACACTTATCCTAACCGTAACCCTAACCCTTAACTTAACCCTAACACTATCCCTAACCCCTAACCCTAACACTTACCCTAACCCTAACCCTAACCCTAACACTAACCCTAACCACTAACCCTAACCCTAACCCTAACCCTTACCTTAAACCTAACCCTAAACCTAACCCTAACCCTTACTCTTACTCTAACCCTAAACCTAACCATAACCATAACCCTAACCCTAACCCTTACCCTTACCCTAACCCTAAACTTAACCCTAACCCTAACCCTAAACCATACCCTTACACTAAACTTAACCCTAACCTTAACCCTTACCCTAACGCTAACCCGAACCCTAAACCTAACCCTAAAATTAACCCTAACACATACCCTTACCCTAACCCTAACCATAACAGTAACAACAACCCTAACCCTAACCCTTAACATAAATATAACCCTAACCCTAACCGTAACCCTTACCCTTCGGCTAAACCTAAAACTAAATCTAACCCGAACCATAACCCTAACCCTAACCCTTACCCTAACCCTAACAATCACCCTTACCGTAAACCTAACCCTAAACCTAACCCTAACCTTAACCCTAACCCTAACCCTAACCCTTACCCTTACTCTAAACCTAACCCTAAACCTAACCCTAAACTTAAACCTAACCCTAAGCTTAACCCTAACCCTAACCCAAACCCTTGCCCATACCCTAACCCTAGCCCAAACCCTAACCATTACTCTAACCCTAACCCTAAACCTAACCCTTCCACTTACCCTAACCCTAAACCTAAGCCTAACCATAACCCTAACCCTAACCCCAACCCTTACTCTTAACCTTACCCTACACCTAACCCTAACCCTAACCTTAACCATAAACCTTACCCTTACCCTAAACCTAACACTAACCCTTACCCTTACCCTAACCCTAACCCTAAGCCTAACCCTAACCCTAACCCTTACCCTAACGCTAACCCTAACACTAACCCTTATCCTTAACCTTACCCTAACCCTAACCCTAAACCTAACGCTAACCGTAACCCTAACCCTAACCCGAAACCTAACCCTAACCCTTACCCTTACCCTCACCCTAACCCTAACCTTAAACCTAACCCTAACTCTAACCCTAACCCTAAACTTAACCCTAACCCTTATCCTTACCGTAACCTAACCCTAAACCTAACCCTAACTCTAAACCTAACCCTAAACTTAACCCTTACCTTTACCATAACCCCAACCCTAAACCTAACCCTAATCCTTACAATTACCCTAAGCCTAACCCTAACCCTAAGCCTAACCCTAAACTTAACCCTAAGCCTTACCCTTAACCTAACCCTAACACTAACCCAAAACCTAACCCTAACCCTAACCCTAACTCTTACCCTTACCCTAACCCTAACCCTAAATCTAACCCTTACCCTTACCCTAAACCTAACCCTAAACCTAACACTAATCCTAACCCTAACCCTAACCCATACCATAACTCTAACCATAACACTTATCCTAACCCTAACACTAACCCTAACGTTAACCCTAACACTTACACTAACATGAACCCTAACCCTAACCCTTACCCTTACCCTAACCCTAAACCTAACCCTTACCCTAACCCTAACCTTAACCCCTAACCCTAACCATTAACCTAACCCTAACCCTAACCCTAACCCTTACCCTTACCCTAACCCTATTCTGAACACTAACCCTAACCCTAACCCTAACCCTAAGCCTAAACCTTAACCTAACCCTAACCCTAACCCTTACCCTAACATTAACCGTAACCCTAGCGTTAACCCTAACCCTAACCCTAACCCTAACCCTTACTCTTACCCTAACCCTAACCCTAAACCTAACCTTAACGCTAACCCTAACCCTTGCTCTTACCCTAACCCTAAGAATAAACTTAACACTAACCCTAACCCTACCCCTATCCGTAACGCTAACCCTTACCCTTGCCCTATCCCTAACCCTAAACCTAACCTTAACGCTAACCCTAACCCTTGCTCTTACCCTAACCCTAACAATAAACTTAACACTAACCCTAACCCTACCCCTAACCCTAACGCTAACCCTTACCCTTACCCTAACCCTAACACTAAACCTAACCGTAACCCTACCTAAACCCTAACCCTAACCCTAACCCTATACCTTACCTTTATTCTAACCCTAACTCTAACCCTAAGACATACCCTTATCCTAAACCTTACCCTAACCCTAACCCTAACCCTAAACCTCACCCTAACACTAACCCTAACCCTAACCCTTACCCTTACCCTAACCCTAACCCTAACCCTAACCCTAAACCTTACCCTTACACTAAACCTAACCCTAACCCTTACCTTAAACCTCACCCTAACCCTAACCCTAACCCTTACCCTTACCTTAACCCTAACCCTAACCCTAAACCTTGCCCTTACCCTAACACCTACCCTAACCCTAACCCTAACCCCAACCCTAATCCTTACCCTTACCCTAACCCTAACACTAACCATACCCCCAAACCAAAACCAAACCCTAACCCTAACCCTAACCCTTACCCTAACCCTAACCCTAAAACTAACCCTAACCCTAACACTTATCCTTACCCTAACCCTAATCCTTAACCTAACCCTAACCCTAACACTTTTCCTAACCATAGCCCTAACTGTAACCCTAATCCTAACCCTTCACCTAACCCTAAAACTAACCCTAACCCACAACCCTAACCCTTACCCTAACACTCCACCTAACCCTAACCGCTAACCCTAACACTAACCCTAACCCCTAACCCTAACCCTAACTCTAACCCTTACCAATATCCTAACCCTAACCCTAACCCTAACACTTACCCTTACCCTCACCCCTTCCCTAACCCTAACACTAACACTAACAATTACCCTTACCCTAACCCTAACACTAATCTAAATCTAACCCTTTCCCTTACAGTAAACCTAACCCTAAACCTAACCCTAACCCTTACGCTAAACCTAATCCTAACCTTAACCTTTACCCTAACCCTAACCTTAACCCCAACACTAACCATAACCCTAACACTTACCCTAACCCTAACCCTAACCCTAACCTTTACCCTTACCCTAACCCTAACCCTAACTTTAACCCCAACCCTAAACCTAGCCCTAACCCTAGCCCTAACACTAACACTTACCCTTACCCTAACCCTAACCCTAACCCCTAACCCTAACCCTCACACTAACCCTAACCCTAACACTAACCCTAACCACTAACCCTAACCCTAACCCTAACACTAACCCCTAACCCTAAACCTAACCCTAACCGTTACACTTATCCTAACCCGAACCCTAACCCTAACCTCTACCCTAACCCTAACATTAACCCTTATCCTAACCCTAACCCTAACCCTAACAGTTACTCTTACCCTAACCCTAAACCTAACCATAAACCTAACCCTAACCCAAACCCTTACCCTAACCCTAAACTTAACCCTAACCCTAACCCTAAACCATACCCTTACACTAAACCTAACCCTAACCCTAACTCTAACCCTTACCCTTACCTTAAACCTAACCCTAAACTTAACCCTTACCCTTACCCTAACTCTAACCCTAACCCTAAACCTAACCGTAACCCTAACCCTAACCGTAACCCTAACCCTAACCCTAAACCTAACCTTAACCCTTACCCTTACCCACACCCTAACCATAAACTTAAACCTAATCCTAACTCTTACCCTAACCCTAAACTTAACCTTAACCCTTATCCTTACCCTAACCCTAACCCTAACTCTAACCCTAAACCTCACCCTAACTCTAAACTTAACCCTTATCTTTACCCTAACCCTAACCCTAAACCTAACCCTAACCCTTACCCTTACCCTAACCCTAACCCTAACCAAAACCCTGATCTTAACTGTAACCCTTACCCTAACCCTAACCCTAAACCTAACCCTAACCCTAACACTGAATCTAACCCTAAACCTTACAATAAGCATAACCCTAACCCTAACCCTAACCCTTACCATTCCCCAACCCTAACTCTAACCCTAACCCTTACCCTTACCCTAACCTTAACCCTAACCCTAAACCTTACCCTAACCCTAAACCTAACCCTTGGCTTACCATAAAGCTAACCCTAACCCTAACCCTTACCTTTACCGTTACCCTAGCCCTAACCCTAACTATAAACCTAACCCTAACCAGAACACTTACCCTAACCCTAACCCTAACCCTAACCCTTACCCTAAACCTAATGCTAACTCTAAACATTACCCTAATCCTAACCCTAACTCTTACCCTAACCCTAACAGTAATCCTAACCCAACCCCTAACCCTAACCCTTAACAAAAACCGAACCCGAAACCTAACCCTAACCCTTACCCTTACCCTAAGCTAAACCTAACTCTAACCCTAACCCTAACCTGTACCCTAATCCTAACCCTAACCCTAAACCTTACCCTTACCCTAAACCTAACCCTAAACCTAACCCTAAACCTAACCCTAACCCTAACCTTAACCATAACCCTAACCCTAACCCTTGCCCTTACCCTAACCCTACCCTAACCCTAAACCTTACTCTAACCCTAACCCTAAACCTAACCCTTACACTTACCCTAACCCTAAACCTAACCCTAACTCTAACCCCTAACCCTAACCCTAAGCCTAACACTAACCCTTCCCCTTACCCTAATCCTAAACCTAATCCTAACCCTAACCCTACCCTTACCCTAACCCTAACCCTAACAATAAACCTTACCCTTACACTAAACCTAACCCTAACCTTTCCGTAAACCTAACCCTAACCCTAACCCTAAACCTTACCCTTACCTTAACCCTAAACCTAACCTTAAACCTTACCCTTACCCTAACAGTTACCCTTTCCCTAATCGTAACCCTTACCTTTACCCTTACCCTAACCCTAATCCTAACTTTAATCCCAACCCTAAACCTTAACCTAACCCTAACACTAACCTTTACCCTAACCCTAACCCTAACCATTACCCTTACCCTAACCCTAACCGTAAACTTAACCCATACCCTAAACCTAACCCTAATCCTAACCCTTAACCTAACACTTACCCTAACCCTAACCCTAACCCTAACTCTTACCCTTATCCTAACTTTAACCCTAACCCTAACCCTTACCCTAATCCTAATCCTAACTCTTACCCTATCCCTAACACTAACCCTAAACCTAACCCTTAATATAACCCTAACCCTAAGCCTAACCCTTACCATTACCCTAACCCTAAATCTTACCGTAACCCTAACCCTAACCCTTACCTAACCCTAACCCTAAACCTAACCCTAACCTTAACCCTAACCCTAACCCTAACCCTAACCCTTACCCTTACCCTAAACCTAACCCTAAACCTAACCCTAAACCTAACCCTAACCCTAAACTTAACCCTAACCCTAACCCTAACCCTTGCCCTTACCCTAACCCTAGCCCTAACCCTAACCCTTACTCTAACACTAACCCTAAACCTAACCGTTACACTTACCCTAACCCTAAACCTAACACTAACCATAACCTTAACTCCTAACCCTATCCCAAACCGTAACCCTAACCCGTACCCTTATTCTAACACTAACCCTAACCCTAAAACTTCCCCTTACCCTAAACCCTACCCTAACCATAACCCTAAACCTAACCCTTATCCTAACTCTAACCCTAATCCTAACCCTTCCCCTTGTCCTAATCTTAAACCTAACCCTAACCCTAACCCTTACCCTTACCCTAAACCTAACCCTAACCCTAACCCTAACCCTAAACCATGCCCTTACAGTAAACCTAACCCTAACCTTAACATAAACCTAACTCTAAACCTAACCCTAACCCTTACCCTTACCTTAACCCTAACACTAACCCTAAACCTTACCCTTACCCTAACACTTATGCTAACCCTATCCGTAATCCTAACCTTTACCCTTACTCTAACCCTAACCCTAACCATAACCGCAACCCTAAACCTAACATTAACCCTAACCCTAACCTTTACCCTAACCCTAACCCTAACCCCTACCCTAACACTAACACTTACCCTTACCATAAGCCTAACCCTAAACCTAACCCTAACCCTAAACCTAACCCTAACCATTAACCTAACCCTAACACTAACCCTAACACCTAAACCTAACCCTGACCATAAGCCTGCCCCTAAACCTATCCCTAAGAATAACCATAACCCTTACCCTTACCATCACCCTAACACTAACCCCTAACCCTAACCATAACCCTAACACTAACCCTTAACCTTACCATAACCCTAAACCTAACCCTAACCCTAACCCTAACCCTTATCCTTACCCTAAAACTAACCCTAACCCTAAACCTTACCCTTACGCTAAACCTAACCCTAACCCTAACCCTAACCCTTACCCTTACCTTAACCCTAACCCTAACCTTAACACTTACCCTTACCCTAACGCTAACCCTAACAGTAACTCTAAACCTAACACATAACTTAACCCTAACCCAAACCCTAAACCTAACCCTAATCCTTACCCTTACCCTAAGCCTAACCCCAACCCTAAGCCTAACCCTAAACTTAACCCTAAGCCTTACCCTTAACCTAACCCTAACACTAACCCAAAAACTAACCCGAACCCTAACCCTAACTCTTACCCTTACCCTAATCCTAACCCTAACCCTAAATCTAACCCTTACCCTTACCCTAACCCTAACCCTAAACCTAACCCTAACGCTTACCCTTACCCTTACCCTAACCCTAACCCTAACCCTTACCCTCACCCTAACCCTAACCCTAAACCTAACCCTAACCCTAAACATAAACCTAACCCTAACCCTAACCCTAACACTTGCCCTTACCCTAACCCTGACCCTAAACCTCACTCTACCCTAACCCTAAACCCTAACCCTAGCTCTAACCCAAACCTTTACCATTACCCTAACCCTAACCGTAACCAGAACACTTATCCTAACCCTAACCCTAGCACTATCCCTTACCCTTACCTTAACCCTATCCCTAACCCTAACGCATACTCTTATTCTAACCCTAAACCTAACCCTAACCGTAACCCAAAACCTAACCCTAAACCTGACCGTAACCCTAACCCTAACACTAACCCTTACATTAACCCTAACCTTAACCCCAACTCTACACCTAACCCTAACCCTAACCCTACCCTTACCCTTACCCTAACTCTAACCCTAACCCTAACCCTAACCTTAACCCTAACCCTTACCCTAAATCTAACCCTAACCTTAAACCTAACACTAATCCTAACCCTAACCCTAACCATTACCATAACTCTAACCCTAACTCTTATCCTAACCCTAACCCTAACCCTAACCCTAACCCTAACACTTACCCTAACACGAACCCTAAACCTAACCCTTACCCTCACCCTAACCCTAACCCTAACCATTACCCAACCCTAACCCTTACCCCTAACCCTAAACATTAACCTAACCCTAACCCTAACCCTAACCCTTACCCTTAACCTAACCCTAATCCTAAACCTAACCCTAACCCTAATCCTAAACCTAACCTTAACCCTAACCCTAACACTTGCTCTTACCCTAACCCTAACAATAAACTTAACCCTAACCCTAACCCTAACCCTAACGATAACCCTTACCCTTACCCGAACCCTAACCCTAAACCTCACCCTATCCCTAACCCTAACCCTAACCCTTACCCTTTCCCTACCCCTAAACTTAACAATAACCCTAACCCTAACACTTACCCTTACCCTAACCCTAACCCTAACCCTAAACCTTACCCTTACACTAAACCTAACCCTAACACTTACCCCAAACCTAAACCTAACCCTAACCCTAACCCTTACCCTTACCTTAATCCTAACGATAACCCTAAACCTTGCCCTTACCCTAACACTTACCCTAACCCTAACCCTAACCCTAACCCTTACCATTACCATAACCCTAACCCTAACCTTACCCCCAAACCTAAACCTAAACCTACTCCTAATCCTAACCCTTACCCTAACCCTAACCCTAACCCTAAACTTAACCCTAACCCTAGACCTTATCCTTACCCTAAACCTAATCCTAACCCTAACCCTAACCCTAACACTTATACTAACCCTAACCCTAACCATAACCCTAACCCTAACCCTTAACCTAACCCTACCCCTAACCCTAACCCAAACAGTAACCCTAACCCTGACCCTAACCCTAACTCTTACTCTTACCCTAACCCTAACCCTAACCCTAACCCTAAACCTAACCCTTATCCTAAACCTCACCCTAAACCTAACCCTAACCCTTAACCTAACCCTAACACTAATCCTAACCACTAACCCTAACCCTTACCCTAACCCTAAACCTAACCCTAACCCTTACCCTAATCCTAACCCTAACCCTAACCCTTACCCTAACCCTAACCCAAAACTTAACCCCTAACACTAACCCTTAACCTAACACTAACCTAACACTAACCCTAAACCTTAACCTTACCCTAACCCTAAATCTAACTCTAACCCTAACCCTAACCCTAACCCTAAACTTAACACTAACCCTAACCCTTACCCATACCCTAACCCTAACCCTAAACCGAACCCTAACACTAACCCTAACCCTAACCTTAACCCTTACCCTAACCCTAACCCTAAACCTAACACAAGCCCAGCCCTAACCCTAACACTAACCCTTACCCTACCCTAAACCTAACCCTAACCCTAACCCAAGCCCTTACTCTTAACCTAACCATAACCCTAACCCTAAGCCTAACACTTACCCTTACCCTAAATCGTACCCTAAGCCTAACGCGAACCCTAACCCTTACCCTAATCCTAACCCTAACCCTTACCCTTACCCTAACCCTAAACATAAACCTAACCCTAACCCTAACCCTAAACCTAACCCTAACCCTTACCCTAAACCTAACCCTTACCCTTACCCTAATCCTAACCCTAAACCTAACCCTAACCTTAGCCCTTACTCTTATCCTAACCCTAACCCTAACCCTAACCCTAAACCTTACCCTTACCCTAACCCTAACCCTAACCCTTAACCTAAACTTAACACTGACCCTAACACATATTCTTAACCTACCCTTAACCCTAACCCAAATAGTAACCCTAACCCTGACCCTAATCCTAACCCTTACTCTTAAACTAACCCTAACCCTAACCCTAACCCTAAACCTAACCCTTATCCTAACCCTAACCCTAAACCTAACCCTAACCCTTAACCTAACCCTAACACTAATCCTAACCTCTAACCCTAACCCTTACCCTAACCCTAACCCTAACCCTAATGTTTACCTTACCCTAACCATAACACTAACTCTACCCCTAACCTAACGCTAACCCTAACACTTACACTTACCCTAAACCTTACCCTAACCCTAATATTACCCCTAACCCCTAACCCTAACCCTTACCCTTACCCTAACCCTAACCCTAACCCTTACCCTAATCCTAACCCTAACCCTAACCCTTACCCTAACCCTAACCCAAAACTTAACCCCTAACACTAACCCTTAACCTAACACTAACCTAACACTAACCCTAAACCTTAACCTTACCCTAACCCTAAGCCTAACTCTAACCCTAACCCTAACCCTAACCCTAAACGTAACCCTAACCCTAAACCTACCCCTTGCCCTTACCCTAACACTAACCCTAAACCTAACCATAACCCTAACCCTAACCTTAATCCTAACATTAACCCTAACCCTTACCCTTACCCTAACCCTAACCCTAACCTAACCCTAACTCCTAAGCCTAACCCTAACCCTAACCCTGACCCTTACCCTTATCCTAAACCTAACCCTAACCCTAACACTTACCCTTATCCTAAACCCTACCCTAACCCTAACGCTAATCCTAACCCTTACACTAACCCTAACCCTAACCCTTACCCTTACTCTAATCCTAAACATAAACCTAACCCTAACCCTAAACCTAACCCGAACCCTTACCCTAACTCTAACCCTTACCCTTACCCTAACCCTACCCTAAACCTAACCCTAAACCTAAACCTAAGCCTTACCCTTACCCTAACACTAACCCTAACCCTAACCCTAACCCTTACCCTTACCCTAACGCTAATCCTAACCTTACCCCTAAACCTAACCCTTACCCTTACCCTAACACTAAATCTAACCTTAACCCCAACCCTAAACCTAACCCTAACCGTAACCCTAACCCTTACCCCTACCATAACACTAAACCTAACCCTATCCCTAACCCTAAACCTAACACTTACCCTTACCCTAATCCTAACCCTAACACTTACCCTTACCCTAACCTTAACCCTAACTCTAACCCTAACCATAACCCTAACCCTAACACTTACACTAACCCTAATCCTAACCCTTACTCTAACCCTAACCATAACCTCAACCCTAACCTAACCCTAACCCTAACCCTTACCCTTACCCTAACCATAACCCTAACCCTAACCCTTACCCTACCCGTAAGTCTTAACCTAAACCTAACACTAACCCTAACCCTAAACCTAACCCTAACTCATAAGCCTAACCCTAACCCTAACCCTGACCCTTACCCTTATCCTAAACCTAACCCTAACCCTAACACTTGCCCTTATCCTAAACCCTACCCTAACCTTAACCCTAACCCTTACCCTTACTCTAACCCTAAACATAAACCTAACCCTAACCCTAAACCTAACCCGAACCCTTACCCTAAATCTAACCCTTACCCTTACCCTAACCCTACCCTAAACCTAACCATAAACCTAAACCTAAGCCTTACCCTTACCCTAACACTAACCCTAACCCTAAACCTAACCCTTTCCCTTACCGTAACCCTAACCCTAACCCTAGCCCTTACCCTTACCCTAACGCTAATCCTAACCTTACCCCTAAACCTAACCCTTACCCTTACCCTAACCCTAACCCTAACCCTAAGCCTAACCCTAACCCTAACCCTAACCCTTACCCTTAGCCTAAGCCTAACCCTAAACCTTACCCTTACCCTCACCCTAACCCTAACCTTAACCCAAATCCGAACCCTACCCCTAACCCTAAACTTAATCCTAACCCTTATCATTATGCTAAGCCTAACACTAACCCTAACCCTCAACCTAACTCTAACCCTAAACCTAACCCTTACCATTACCCTAACCCTAACCCTAACCGTAACCGTAACCCCTAAGGCTAACCCTAACCCTAACGCTAACCATTACACTTATCCTAACCCTAACCCTCACCCTAACCCTAACCCGTACCCTTACCCTAACTATAAACCTAACCGTAACCCTTACCCTAACCTTAACCCTAACCCTAACCCTAAACCTTACCCTTACCCTAACCCTAACCCTAACCCTTACCCTAAACCTAACCCCAACCCTAATCCTGACCCTAACCCTTACCATTACCTAAACCCTAACCCTAACCCTAACACATAACCTTACCCTCACTCTAACCCTAACCCTAACCCTAACCTTAACCCTAACCCTAACCCTAAAACATACACTTACCCTAACCGTAACCCTAACCGTAACCCTAACCCTAACCCTCACCCTAACCTTTACCCTAACTCTAACCCTAACCCTAACCCTAACCTTAACCCTAACCCTTACCCTAAATCTAACCCTAACCTTAAACCTAACACTAATCCTAACCCTAACCCTAACCATTACCATAACTCTAACCCTAACTCTTATCCTAACCCTAACCCTAACCCTAACCCTAAATCTAACACTTACCCTAACACGAACCCTAACCCTAACCCTTACCCTCACCCTAACCCTAACCCTAACCATTACCCAACCCTAACCCTTACCCCTAACCCTAAACATTAACCTAACCCTAACCCTAACCCTAACCCTTACCCTTAACCTAACCCTAATCCTAAACCTAACCCTAACCCTAATCCTAAGCCTAACCTTAACCCTAACCCTAACACTTGCTCTTACCCTAACCCTAACAATAAACTTAACCCTAACCCTAACCCTAACCCTAACGCTAACCCTTACCCTTACCCGAACCCTAACCCTAAACCTCACCCTATCCCTAACCCTAACCCTTACCCTTTCCCTACCCCTAAACTTAACAATAACCCTAACCCTAACACTTACCCTTACCCTAACCCTAACCCTAACCCTAAACCTTACCCTTACACTAAACCTAACCCTAAAACTTACCCCAAACCTAAACCTAACCCTAACCCTAACCCTTACCCTTACCTTAATCCTAACGATAACCCTAAACCTTGCCCTTACCCTAACACTTACCCTAACCCTAACCCTAACCCTAACCCTTACCATTACCATAACCCTAACCCTAACCTTACCCCCAAACCTAAACCTAAACCTACTCCTAATCCTAACACTTACCCTAACCCTAACCCTAACCCTAAACTTAACCCTAACCCTAGACCTTATCCTTACCCTAAACCTAATCCTAACCCTAACCCTAACCCTAACACTTATACTAACCCTAACCCTAACCATAACCCTAACCCTAACCCTTAACCTAACCCTACCCCTAACCCTAACCCAAACAGTAACCCTAACCCTGACCCTAACCCTAACTCTTACTCTTACCCTAACCCTAACCCTAACCCTAACCCTAAACCTAACCCTTATCCTAAACCTCACCCTAAACCTAACCCTAACCCTTAACCTAACCCTAACACTAATCCTAACCACTAACCCTAACCCTTACCCTAACCCTAAACCTAACCCTAACGCTTACCTTACCCTAACCATAACACTAACTCTACCCCTAACCATAACGCTAACCCTAACACTTACAATTACCCTAAACCTTACCCTAACCCTAACATTACCCCTAACCCATAACCCTAACCCTTACCCTTACCCTAACCCTAACACTAACCCTAACCCTTACCCTAATCCTAACCCTAACCCTAACCCTTACCCTAACCCTAACCCAAAACTTAACCCCTAACACTAACCCTTAACCTAACACTAACCTAACACTAACCCTAAACCTTAACCTTACCCTAACCCTAAATCTAACTCTAACCCTAACCCTAACCCTCACCCTAAACTTAACACTAACCCTAACCCTTACCCATACCCTAACCCTAACCCTAAACCGAACCCTAACACTAACCCTAACCCTAACCTTAACCCTTACCCTAACCCTAACCCTAAACCTAACACAAGCCCAGCCCTAACCCTAACACTAACCCTTACCCTACCCTAAACCTAACCCTAACCCTAACCCAAGCCCTTACTCTTAACCTAACCCTAACCCTAACCCTAAGCCTAACACTTACCCTTACCCTAAACCGTACCCTAAGCCTAACGCGAACCCTAACCCTTACCCTAATCCTAACCCTAACCCTTACCCTTACCCTAACCCTAAACATAAACCTAACCCTAACCCTAAACCTAACCCTAACCCTTACCCTAAACCTAACCCTTACCCTTACCCTAATCCTAACCCTAAACCTAACCATAACCTTAGCCCTTACTCTTATCCTAACCCTAACCCTAACCCTAACCCTAAACCTTACCCTTACCCTAACCCTAACCCTAACCCTTAACCTAAACCTAACACTGACCCTAACACATATTCTTAACCTACCCTTAACCCTAACCCAAATAGTAACCCTAACCCTGACCCTAATCCTAACCCTTACTCTTACACTAACCCTAACCCTAACCCTAACCCTAAACCTAACCCTTATCCTAACCCTAACCCTAAACCTAACCCTAACCCTTAACCTAACCCTAACACTAATCCTAACCTCTAACCCTAACCCTTACCCTAACCCTAACCCTAACCCTAATGTTTACCTTACCCTAACCATAACACTAACTCTACCCCTAACCATAACGCTAACCCTAACACTTACACTTACCCTAAACCTTACCCTAACCCTAACATTACCCCTAACCCATAACCCTAACCCTTACCCTTACCCTAACCCTAACCCTAACCCTTACCCTAATCCTAACCCTAACCCTAACCCTTACCCTAACCCTAACCCAAAACTTAACCCCTAACACTAACCCTTAACCTAACACTAACCTAACACTAACCCTAAACCTTAACCTTACCCTAACCCTAAGCCTAACTCTAACCCTAACCCTAACCCTAACCCTAAACGTAACCCTAACCCTAAACCTACCCCTTGCCCTTACCCTAACACTAACCCTAAACCTAACCATAACCCTAACCCTAACCTTAATCCTAACATTAACCCTAACCCTTACCCTTACCCTAACCCTAACCCTAACCTAACCCTAACTCCTAAGCCTAACCCTAACCCTAACCCTGACCCTTACCCTTATCCTAAACCTAACCCTAACCCTAACACTTACCCTTATCCTAAACCCTACCCTAACCCTAACGCTAATCCTAACCCTTACACTAACCCTAACCCTAACCCTTACCCTTACTCTAATCCTAAACATAAACCTAACCCTAACCCTAAACCTAACCCGAACCCTTACCCTAACTCTAACCCTTACCCTTACCCTAACCCTACCCTAAACCTAACCCTAAACCTAAACCTAAGCCTTACCCTTACCCTAACACTAACCCTAACCCTAACCCTAACCCTTACCCTTACCCTAACGCTAATCCTAACCTTACCCCTAAACCTAACCCTTACCCTTACCCTAACACTAAATCTAACCTTAACCCCAACCCTAAACCTAACCCTAACCGTAACCCTAACCCTTACCCCTACCATAACACTAAACCTAACCCTATCCCTAACCCTAAACCTAACACTTACCCTTACCCTAATCCTAACCCTAACACTTACCCTTACCCTAACCTTAACCCTAACTCTAACCCTAACCATAACCCTAACCCTAACACTTACACTAACCCTAATCCTAACCCTTACTCTAACCCTAACCATAACCTCAACCCTAACCTAACCCTAACCCTAACCCTTACCCTTACCCTAACCATAACCCTAACCCTAACCCTTACCCTACCCGTAAGTCTTAACCTAAACCTAACACTAACCCTAACCCTAAACCTAACCCTAACTCATAAGCCTAACCCTAACCCTAACCCTGACCCTTACCCTTATCCTAAACCTAACCCTAACCCTAACACTTGCCCTTATCCTAAACCCTACCCTAACCTTAACCCTAACCCTTACCCTTACTCTAACCCTAAACATAAACCTAACCCTAACCCTAAACCTAACCCGAACCCTTACCCTAAATCTAACCCTTACCCTTACCCTAACCCTACCCTAAACCTAACCATAAACCTAAACCTAAGCCTTACCCTTACCCTAACACTAACCCTAACCCTAAACCTAACCCTTTCCCTTACCGTAACCCTAACCCTAACCCTAGCCCTTACCCTTACCCTAACGCTAATCCTAACCTTACCCCTAAACCTAACCCTTACCCTTACCCTAACCCTAACCCTAACCCTAAGCCTAACCCTAACCCTAACCCTAACCCTTACCCTTAGCCTAAGCCTAACCCTAAACCTTACCCTTACCCTCACCCTAACCCTAACCTTAACCCAAATCCGAACCCTACCCCTAACCCTAAACTTAATCCTAACCCTTATCATTATGCTAAGCCTAACACTAACCCTAACCCTCAACCTAACTCTAACCCTAAACCTAACCCTTACCATTACCCTAACCCTAACCCTAACCGTAACCGTAACCCCTAAGGCTAACCCTAACCCTAACGCTAACCATTACACTTATCCTAACCCTAACCCTCACCCTAACCCTAACCCGTACCCTTACCCTAACTATAAACCTAACCGTAACCCTTACCCTAACCTTAACCCTAACCCTAACCCTAAACCTTACCCTTACCCTAACCCTAACCCTAACCCTTACCCTAAACCTAACCCCAACCCTAATCCTGACCCTAACCCTTACCATTACCTAAACCCTAACCCTAACCCTAACACATAACCTTACCCTCACTCTAACCCTAACCCTAACCCTAACCTTAACCCTAACCCTAACCCTAAAACATACACTTACCCTAACCGTAACCCTAACCGTAACCCTAACCCTAACCCTCACCCTAACCTTTACCCTAACTCTAACCCTAACCCTAACCCTAACCTTAACCCTAACCCTTACCCTAAATCTAACCCTAACCTTAAACCTAACACTAATCCTAACCCTAACCCTAACCATTACCATAACTCTAACCCTAACTCTTATCCTAACCCTAACCCTAACCCTAACCCTAAATCTAACACTTACCCTAACACGAACCCTAACCCTAACCCTTACCCTCACCCTAACCCTAACCCTAACCATTACCCAACCCTAACCCTTACCCCTAACCCTAAACATTAACCTAACCCTAACCCTAACCCTAACCCTTACCCTTAACCTAACCCTAATCCTAAACCTAACCCTAACCCTAATCCTAAGCCTAACCTTAACCCTAACCCTAACACTTGCTCTTACCCTAACCCTAACAATAAACTTAACCCTAACCCTAACCCTAACCCTAACGCTAACCCTTACCCTTACCCGAACCCTAACCCTAAACCTCACCCTATCCCTAACCCTAACCCTTACCCTTTCCCTACCCCTAAACTTAACAATAACCCTAACCCTAACACTTACCCTTACCCTAACCCTAACCCTAACCCTAAACCTTACCCTTACACTAAACCTAACCCTAAAACTTACCCCAAACCTAAACCTAACCCTAACCCTAACCCTTACCCTTACCTTAATCCTAACGATAACCCTAAACCTTGCCCTTACCCTAACACTTACCCTAACCCTAACCCTAACCCTAACCCTTACCATTACCATAACCCTAACCCTAACCTTACCCCCAAACCTAAACCTAAACCTACTCCTAATCCTAACACTTACCCTAACCCTAACCCTAACCCTAAACTTAACCCTAACCCTAGACCTTATCCTTACCCTAAACCTAATCCTAACCCTAACCCTAACCCTAACACTTATACTAACCCTAACCCTAACCATAACCCTAACCCTAACCCTTAACCTAACCCTACCCCTAACCCTAACCCAAACAGTAACCCTAACCCTGACCCTAACCCTAACTCTTACTCTTACCCTAACCCTAACCCTAACCCTAACCCTAAACCTAACCCTTATCCTAAACCTCACCCTAAACCTAACCCTAACCCTTAACCTAACCCTAACACTAATCCTAACCACTAACCCTAACCCTTACCCTAACCCTAAACCTAACCCTAACGCTTACCTTACCCTAACCATAACACTAACTCTACCCCTAACCATAACGCTAACCCTAACACTTACAATTACCCTAAACCTTACCCTAACCCTAACATTACCCCTAACCCATAACCCTAACCCTTACCCTTACCCTAACCCTAACACTAACCCTAACCCTTACCCTAATCCTAACCCTAACCCTAACCCTTACCCTAACCCTAACCCAAAACTTAACCCCTAACACTAACCCTTAACCTAACACTAACCTAACACTAACCCTAAACCTTAACCTTACCCTAACCCTAAATCTAACTCTAACCCTAACCCTAACCCTCACCCTAAACTTAACACTAACCCTAACCCTTACCCATACCCTAACCCTAACCCTAAACCGAACCCTAACACTAACCCTAACCCTAACCTTAACCCTTACCCTAACCCTAACCCTAAACCTAACACAAGCCCAGCCCTAACCCTAACACTAACCCTTACCCTACCCTAAACCTAACCCTAACCCTAACCCAAGCCCTTACGCTTAACCTAACCCTAACCCTAACCCTAAGCCTAACACTTACCCTTACCCTAAACCGTACCCTAAGCCTAACGCGAACCCTAACCCTTACCCTAATCCTAACCCTAACCCTTACCCTTACCCTAACCCTAAACATAAACCTAACCCTAACCCTAAACCTAACCCTAACCCTTACCCTAAACCTAACCCTTACCCTTACCCTAATCCTAACCCTAAACCTAACCATAACCTTAGCCCTTACTCTTATCCTAACCCTAACCCTAACCCTAACCCTAAACCTTACCCTTACCCTAACCCTAACCCTAACCCTTAACCTAAACCTAACACTGACCCTAACACATATTCTTAACCTACCCTTAACCCTAACCCAAATAGTAACCCTAACCCTGACCCTAATCCTAACCCTTACTCTTACACTAACCCTAACCCTAACCCTAACCCTAAACCTAACCCTTATCCTAACCCTAACCCTAAACCTAACCCTAACCCTTAACCTAACCCTAACACTAATCCTAACCTCTAACCCTAACCCTTACCCTAACCCTAACCCTAACCCTAATGTTTACCTTACCCTAACCATAACACTAACTCTACCCCTAACCATAACGCTAACCCTAACACTTACACTTACCCTAAACCTTACCCTAACCCTAACATTACCCCTAACCCATAACCCTAACCCTTACCCTTACCCTAACCCTAACCCTAACCCTTACCCTAATCCTAACCCTAACCCTAACCCTTACCCTAACCCTAACCCAAAACTTAACCCCTAACACTAACCCTTAACCTAACACTAACCTAACACTAACCCTAAACCTTAACCTTACCCTAACCCTAAGCCTAACTCTAACCCTAACCCTAACCCTAACCCTAAACGTAACCCTAACCCTAAACCTACCCCTTGCCCTTACCCTAACACTAACCCTAAACCTAACCATAACCCTAACCCTAACCTTAATCCTAACATTAACCCTAACCCTTACCCTTACCCTAACCCTAACCCTAACCTAACCCTAACTCCTAAGCCTAACCCTAACCCTAACCCTGACCCTTACCCTTATCCTAAACCTAACCCTAACCCTAACACTTACCCTTATCCTAAACCCTACCCTAACCCTAACGCTAATCCTAACCCTTACACTAACCCTAACCCTAACCCTTACCCTTACTCTAATCCTAAACATAAACCTAACCCTAACCCTAAACCTAACCCGAACCCTTACCCTAACTCTAACCCTTACCCTTACCCTAACCCTACCCTAAACCTAACCCTAAACCTAAACCTAAGCCTTACCCTTACCCTAACACTAACCCTAACCCTAACCCTAACCCTTACCCTTACCCTAACGCTAATCCTAACCTTACCCCTAAACCTAACCCTTACCCTTACCCTAACACTAAATCTAACCTTAACCCCAACCCTAAACCTAACCCTAACCGTAACCCTAACCCTTACCCCTACCATAACACTAAACCTAACCCTATCCCTAACCCTAAACCTAACACTTACCCTTACCCTAATCCTAACCCTAACACTTACCCTTACCCTAACCTTAACCCTAACTCTAACCCTAACCATAACCCTAACCCTAACACTTACACTAACCCTAATCCTAACCCTTACTCTAACCCTAACCATAACCTCAACCCTAACCTAACCCTAACCCTAACCCTTACCCTTACCCTAACCATAACCCTAACCCTAACCCTTACCCTACCCGTAAGTCTTAACCTAAACCTAACACTAACCCTAACCCTAAACCTAACCCTAACTCATAAGCCTAACCCTAACCCTAACCCTGACCCTTACCCTTATCCTAAACCTAACCCTAACCCTAACACTTGCCCTTATCCTAAACCCTACCCTAACCTTAACCCTAACCCTTACCCTTACTCTAACCCTAAACATAAACCTAACCCTAACCCTAAACCTAACCCGAACCCTTACCCTAAATCTAACCCTTACCCTTACCCTAACCCTACCCTAAACCTAACCATAAACCTAAACCTAAGCCTTACCCTTACCCTAACACTAACCCTAACCCTAAACCTAACCCTTTCCCTTACCGTAACCCTAACCCTAACCCTAGCCCCTACCCTTACCCTAACGCTAATCCTAACCTTACCCCTAAACCTAACCCTTACCCTTACCCTAACCCTAACCCTAACCCTAAGCCTAACCCTAACCCTAACCCTAACCCTTACCCTTAGCCTAACCCTAACCCTAAACCTTACCCTTACCCTCACCCTAACCCTAACCTTAACCCAAATCCGAACCCTACCCCTAACCCTAAACTTAATCCTAACCCTTATCATTATGCTAAGCCTAACACTAACCCTAACCCTCAACCTAACTCTAACCCTAAACCTAACCCTTACCATTACCCTAACCCTAACCCTAACCGTAACCGTAACCCCTAAGGCTAACCCTAACCCTAACGCTAACCATTACACTTATCCTAACCCTAACCCTCACCCTAACCCTAACCCGTACCCTTACCCTAACTATAAACCTAACCGTAACCCTTACCCTAACCTTAACCCTAACCCTAACCCTAAACCTTACCCTTACCCTAACCCTAACCCTAACCCTTACCCTAAACCTAACCCCAACCCTAATCCTGACCCTAACCCTTACCATTACCTAAACCCTAACCCTAACCCTAACACATAACCTTACCCTCACTCTAACCCTAACCCTAACCCTAACCTTAACCCTAACCCTAACCCTAACACATACACTTACGCTAACCGTAACCCTAACCGTAACCCTAACCCTAACCCTCACCCAAACCTTTACCCTTACTCTAACCCTAACCCCAACCCTAAACCTAACAATAACCCTAACCCTAACCCTAACCTTACCCTTACCCTAATCCTAACCCTAAGCCTTACCCTTACCCTAACCCTAACCCTAACTCTAACCGTAACCCTAACTCTAACCCTAACACTTAACCTAACCCTAATCCTAACCCTTACTCTAACCCTAACCCTAACCTCAACCTTAACCTAACCCTAATCCTAACCCTTACCATTACCCTAACCCTAACACTAACCCTAACCCTAACCCTTACCCTAACCCTAACTCTTAACGTAAACCTAACCCTAACCCTAACCTCAACCTTAACCCTAACCCAAACCCTAAACCTAACCCTTACCCCTACCCTAACCCTCACCCTAAACCTTACCCTAACCCTAAACTTAACCCTAATCCTTAAACTTACACTAACCCTAACCCTAACCCTAACCCTAAACCAAACCCTAACCATAACCCTAACCCTTACCCTTAGCCTAAACCTAACCATAAACCTAACCCTAAGCCTTAATCTTATCCTCACCCTCACCCTAACCTTAACCCTAACCCGAACCCTAACCCTAACTCTAACCTTAACCCTAACCCTTATCCTTACCCTAACCCGAACACTAACCCTAACCCTAAACCTAACTCTAACCCTAAACCTAATCCTTACCCTTACACTAACCCTAACCCTAACCCTAACCTTAACCCCTAAGCCTAACCCTAGCCCTAAGGCTAACCCTTACCCTTATCCTAACCCTAAACCTAACCTTAACCCTAACCCTAACCCTAAACCTTACCCTTACCCTATCCCTAAACCTAAACCTTACCCTAAACCTTACCCTTACCCTAACCCTAACCCTAACCCTTACCCTAAACCTAACCCTATCCATAACTCTAACCCTAAATTTTACCCTTACCTTAACCCTAACCCTAACCATAACACTTACCCTTACCCTAACTCTAACCCTAACCCTAACCCTAAACCTAACACATATCCTTACCCTAACCCTAACCCTAATCGTAACCCTAACCCTAACCCTAACCCTAACCCTAACCCTAACCCTAACACTAACGCTAACCCTAACATAACCCTATCCCTAACAATAACCCTAACCCTAACCCTTACCCTAACCCTTACCCTAACCCTAACCCTTACCCTTACCCTAACACTAAAACTAACATTAACCCTAACCCTAACCCTAACCCTTACCCTTACCCTTACCCTAACCGTAACCCTAAACCTTACCCTTAACGTAAACCTAACTCTATCCCTAACCCTAACCCTAACCCTAAACATTACCCTTACCCTAACCCTAACCCTAACCCTAACCCTTACCCTAAACCTAACGCTAATCCTAACCCTTACCCTTACCTTAACCCTAACCCTAACCCTCACCCTTATCCTAACGCTAACCCTAACCCTAAACCTAACCCTAAACCTTACCCTTACCCTAACCCTAAATCTAACCTTAACCACAACCCTAAACCTAACCCTAACCATAACCGTAACCCTTACCCTTACCCTAACCCTAACCCTAACCCTAACCCTAACCCTTACCCTAACCCTAACCCTAATCCTAACTCTAACCATTACCCTTACCCTAACCCTAAACCTAACCCTAACCTAACCCTAACCATAACCTTAACCCTAACCCTAACCCTAACCCTTACCCTAACCCTAACCCTAACCCTAACCCTAAACCTAACCCTAACCCTAACCCTTACCCTTAGGCTAACTTTAACCCTAAACCTAAACCTAACCCTTACTCTTACCCTCACCCTAACCCTAACCCGAACCCTAACTCTAACCCTAACCTTAACCCTAACCCTTATCCTTACCCTAACACTAACACTAACCCTAAACCTAACTCTAACCCTAAACCTAATCCTTACCCTTAAACTAACCCTAACCCTAACCCTAACTGTAACCCCTAAGACTAACCCTAATCCTAACGCTAACACTTACGCTTACCCAACCCTAAACCTAAACTTAACCCTAACCCTAACCCTAACCATTACCCTTACCCTAACCCTAACCCTAACCCTAACCCTAAACCTTACCCTTACCCTAACCCTAACCCTAACCCTTACTCTAAACTTAACCCTATCCCTACCCTAACCCTAACCCTTACCCTAACCCTAACACTTACCCTTACCCTAACACTAAACCTAACATTAACCCTAACCCTAACCCTAACCCTTACCCTTTCTCTAACCCTAACCCCAACCCTAAACCTTACACTTACCCTAAACCTAACTCTATCCCTATCCCTAACCCTAACCCTAAACCTTACCCTTACCCTAACCCTAACCCTAACCCTAACCCTTACCCTAAACCTAACCCTAATACTAACCCTTACCCTTACCTTAACCCTAACCCTAACCCTAACCCTTACCCTTATCCTAACGCTAACCCTAACCCTAAACCTAACCCTAAACCTTACCCTTACCCTAACCCAAAATCTAACCTTAACCCCAACCCTAAACCTAACCCTAACCATAACCCGAACCCTTACCCTTACCCTAACCCTAACCCTAAACCTAACCATAACCCTAACCCTAACCCTAACCCTTACCCTAACCCTAACCCTAATCCTAACTCTAACCATTACCCTTAGCCTAACCCTAACCCTAACCCTAAACCTAACCCTAACCATAACCTTAAACCTAACCCTAACCCTTACACTTACCCTAACCCTCACCCTAACCCTAACCCTCACCCTAACCTTAACCCTAACCCTAACATTTACCCTAACCCTAACCCTAACCCTAAACCTAACCCTAACCCTAACCCTTAACCTTAGGCTAACTTTAACCCTACACCTAACCCTAACCCTTACTCTTACCCTCCCCTAACCCTAAACCAAACCCAAACCTAACCCTAACCTTAACCCTAACCCTTATCCTTACCCTAACACTAACCCTAACCCTAAACCTATCTCTAAGCCTAAACCTAATCCTTACCCTTAAACTAACCCTAACCCTAACCCTAACCGTAACCCCTAAGCCTATCCCTACCCCTAACGCTAACCCTTACACTTACCCTAACCCTCAACCTAACCTTAACCCTAACACTAACCCTAACCCTTACCCTTATCCTAACCCTAACCTAACCCTAAACATTACCCTTGCCGTAACCCTAACCCTAACCCTTACTGTAAACTTAACCCTATCCCTAACCCTAACCCTAACCCTAACCCTAAACTTAACCCTAACCCTAACGCTAACCCTAACACTAACGCTAACCCTAAACCTAACCCTAAACCTAACCCTAACCCTAACCCTAACCCGCACACTTGCCCTAACACTTACCCTAACCCTAACCCTTACCCTTACCCTAACACTAAACCTAACCTTAACCCTAACCCTAACCCTAAACCTTAACCTTACCCTAACACTAAATCTAACCTTAACCCCAACCCTAAACCTAAACCTAACAGTAACCCTAACCCTTATCCCTACCCTAACCCTAAACCTAAGCCTATCCCTAAACCTAACCCTAAACCTTACCCTATCCCTAACGCTAATCCTAACTCTAACCCTTACACTTACCCTAACCCTAACCCTAAACTTAACCCTAACCCTATCCCTAACCCTTACCCTATCCCTAACCCTAATTCTAACCCTAACCCTTACCCTTACCCTAACCCTAACCCTAAACCTAACCCTAACCCTAACCCTAAACCTAACCCTAACCCTAACCCTAACAATAACACATATCCTTACCCTAACCCTAACCCTAACCCTAAACCTAACCCTAACCTTAACCCTAACCCTAACCCTAACACATATCCTTACCTTAACCCTAACCCTAACCGTAATCCGAACCCTAACCCTAACCCTAACTTTACCCTTACCCTAACCCTAACAGTAATCCGAACGCTAACCCTAACCCTTACCCTTACCCTTACACTAATCCAAACCCTAACCCTTACCCTTACCCTAACCCTAACCCTAACCCTAACCCTAACTCTAACCCTAACCATAACCCTAACCCTAACACTTACCCTAACACTAATTGTAACCCTTACTCTAACCCTAACCCTAACCTCAACCTTAACCTAACCCTAACCCTAACCCTAACCCTTACCATTACCCTTACCCTAACCCTAACCCTAACCCTAACCCTTACAATAACCCTAACCCTAACCCTAACCCTAACCCTAACCCTAACCTCAACCTTAACCCTAACCCTAACCCTAAACCTAACCCTAACCCTTACCCTAACCCTAACCCTAAACCTAACCCTAACCCTAAACTTAACCCTAACCCTTACCCTTACCCTAACCCTAACCCTAACCCTAAACCTAAACCTAACCCTAACCCTAACCCTAACCCTTACCCTTAGCGTAAACCTACCCCTACCCCTAACCCTAACCCTTACTCTTACTGTCACCCTAACCCTAACCTTAACCCTAACCCAAACCCTAACCCTAACCCTAACCTTAACCCTAACCCTTATCCTTACCGTAACCCTAACACTAACCCTAACCCTAAATCTAACTCTAACCCTAAACCTAATCCTTACCCTTACACTAACCCTAACCCTAACCCTAACCGTAACCCCTAAGCCTAACCCTAACCCTAACGCTGACCCTTACCCTTACCCTAACCCTAAACCTAACCTTAACCCTAACCCTAACCCTAACATTTACCCTTACCATAACCCTAACCCTAAATCTTACCCTTACCCAAACCCTAACCCTAACGCTTACCCTAAACCTAACCTATCCCTAACCCTAACCCTAACACTTACACTTACCTTAACCCTAACCCTAACCCTAACACTTACCCTTACCCTAACTCTAACCCTAACCCTAACCATAACCCTAACACATATCCTTACCCTAACCCTAACCCTAACCTTAACCCTTACCCTAACCTACCCTGTCCCTAACCCTTACCCTTACTCTAACCCTAATCATAACCCTAACCCTTACCCTACCCCTAACCTAACCCTTACCCCAACCCTAACACTTAACTTCACCCTAACTCTAACCTTAACGCTAACAATAACCCTAACCCTAAACCTAACCCTAACACTAACCCTAACCCTAACACTAACGCTAACCCTAACCCTAAGGCTAACCTTAACCCTAACCCTAACCCTAACACTTACCCTTACCCTAACTCTAACCCTAACCATAACCATAACCCTAACCCTTTCCCTTACCTTAACCCTAACCCTAACCCTTACCCTTATCCTAACGCTAACACTTACCCTTACCCTAACACTAACCCTAACCCTAACCGTAACCCCTAAGCCTAACCCTAACCCTAACGCTAACCATTACCCTTATCCTAACCCTAAACCTACACTTAAACCTAACCCTAACCCTAACCCTTATCCTTACCCTAACCCTAACCCTAACCCTAACCCTAACCCTAAACCTTACTCGTACCCTTACCCTAAACCTATCCCTAAACCTAACCCTAACCCTTACGCTTAACTTAACCCTAACCCTAACCGTAACACTTACCCTTACCCTAACTCTAACCCTAACCCTAACCCTAACCCTAACACATATCCTTACCCTAAACCTAACCCTAACCCTAACCGTAACCCTAACCCTAATCCTAACCCTAAACATAACCTTTACGCTTACCCGAAACCTAACCCTAAACTTAACCCTAACACTAAACCTAACCCTAACCCTAACCCTAACATTAACACTAACGCTAACCCTAACCCTAACCCTAAACATAACCCTAACCCTAACCCTAAACCTTACCCTAACCCTAACCCTTACCCTTACCCTAACACTAAACCTAACATTAACCCTAACCCTAACCCTAACCCTTAACGTTACCCTAACCCTAACCCTAACCCTAAACCTTACCCTTACCCTAAACCTAACCCTAACCCTAACCCTAACCCTAACCCTAACCCTAACACATATCCTTACCATAACCCTAACCCTAACCCTAACCCTAACAGTAACCCTAACCCTAACCCTAACCCTGATCCTAACCCTAACCCTAAACCTAACCCTAACCCTTAACCTAACCCTAACACTAATCCTAACCACTAACCCTAGCCCTTACCCTAACCCTATCCCTAACCCTAACCCTTACCTTACCCTAACCCTAACCCTAACTCTAACCCTATCCATAACCCTAACCCTAACACTTACCCCAAACCTAATCCTAACCCTTACTCTAACCCTAACCCTAAGCTCAATCTTAACCCTAACCCTAACCCTAACCCTAACCCTTACCCTTACCCTAACCCTAACCCTAACCCTAACCCTTACCCTAACCCTAACCCTAACTCTTACCCTAACCCTAAACCTTACCCTTAACCTAACCCTAAACCTAAACCTAACCCTAGCCCACACCGTAACCCCTAACCCTAAAACTAACCCTAACCCTAACCCTAAACCTTACCCTTGCCCTAACCCTAACCTAAACCCCAACCCTAAACCTAACCTAACCCTAACCCTTACCCTAACACTTACCCTTACCCTAACCCTTACCCTAACCCTAACATTACCCCTAACCCATAACCCTAACTCTTACCCTTACCCTAACCCTAACCCTAACCCTTACCCTTAACCTAACGCTAACACTTACCCTTACCCTAACACTAACCCTAACCCTAAACCTAACTCTAACCATAAACCTAATCCTTACCCTTACACTAACACAAACCCTAACCCTAACCGTATCCCCTAAGCCTAACCCTAACCCTAACGCTAACCATTACCCTTACCCTAACCCTAAACCTACACTTAAACCTAACCCTAACCCTAACCCTTACCCTTATCCTAACCCTAACCCTAACCCTAACCCTAACCTTAAACCTTACCCTTACCCTTACCCTAACCCTAAACCTAAACCTTACCCTAAACCTAACCCTATCCCTAACCCTAACCTTAAACCTTACCCTTACCTTAACCCTAACCCTATCCCTAACACTTACCCTCACCCTAATTCTAACCCTAACCCTAACCCTAACCCTAACACATATCCTAACCCTAACCCTAACCCTAACCCTAACCCTAACCTTAACCCAAACCCTAACCCTAACACATATCCTTACCTTAACCCTAACCCTAAGTGTAACCGAACCCTAACCCTAAACCTAACCTTTAACCTTACCCTAACCCTAACCCTAACCCTAACAGTAATCCTAACCCTAACCCTAACCCTTACCCTTACCCTAATCCTAACCAAACCCTTACCCTTACCCTAACTTTAACCCTAACTCTAACCCTAACCATAACCCTAACCCTAACATTTACCGTAACACTAATCCTAACCCTTTCTCTAACTCTAACCCTAACCTCAACCTTAACCTAACCCTAACCCTAACCCTTACCATTACCCGTACCCTAACCCTAACCCTAACCCTAACCCTTACAATAACCCTAACTCTTAACCTAAACCTAACCCTAAGCCTAACCGCAACCTTAACCCTAACCCTAACCCTAAACCTAAACCTAACCCTAAACTTAACCCTAACCCTTACCCTTACCCTAACCCTAACCCTAACCCTAACCCTAAACCTAACCCTAACCCTAACCTTAACCCTTACCCTTAGCCTAAACCTAACCCTGCCCCTCACCCAAACACTTACCCTTACCCTAACCCTAACCCTAACCCAAACCATAACCCTAACCTCAACCTTAACCCTAACCCTAACCCTAGCCCTAACCCTAACAATTACCCTTACGCTAACTCTAACCCTAACCCTAAGCATAACCCTAACACATATCCTTACCCTAACCCTAACCCTAACTGTAACCCTTACCCTAACCTACCCTGTCCCTAACACTTACCCTACCCTAAACCTAATCCTAACCCTAACCCTTACCCTAACCCTAACCCTAACCCTTACCCTATCCCTAACCCTTACCCTTACCCCAACCCTAAACCTAAACCTAACCCTAACCCTAAACCTAACCCCTAACCTTAAAACTAACCCTAAACCTAACCCTAACCATAACCTTAACCCCAACCCTAAACCTAACCCTAACCCTAACCCTTACCCTAACACTTACCCTAACCCTAACCCTAAACCTTACCCTTACCTTAACCCTAAACCTAACCCTAACACTTACCCTTATCCTAACGCTAACCCTAACCCTAAACCTAACCCTAAACCTTACCCTTACCCTAACCCTAAATCTAAACTTAACCCCAACCCTAAACCTAACCCTAACCGTAACCCTAACACTTACCCTAACCCTAACCCTAACCCTAAACCTTACCTTAACCCTAACCCTAACCCTAACCCTAAACCTAACACTAACACTATCCCTAACCGTAACGCTAACCATAACCCTAACACTAACCATAACCCTAACCCTAACACTAACTCTAACCCTAACCCTTACCCTAACCCTAACCCTTACCATTACCCTAACCCTAACCCTAACCCTAAAACTTACACTTACCCTAAACCTAACCCTATCCCTAACCCTTACCCTAAACCTAACCCTAACCCTAACCCTAACCCTTACCCTTACCTTTACCCTAACCCTAACCCTAACCCTTACCCTTATCCTAACGCTAACCCTAACCCTAAACCTAACCCTAAACATTACCCTTACCCTAACCCTAAATCTAACCTTAACCCCAACCCTAAACCTAATCCTAACCGTAACCCTAACCCTTACCCTTACCCTAACCCTAACCCTAAACCTAACCCTAACTATAACCCTAACCCTTACTCTAACCCTAACTCTAATCCTAACTCTAAATATTACCCTTAACCTAACCTAACCGTAACCCTAAACCTAACCCTAACCATAACCTTAACACTAACCCTAACCCTTACCCTAACCCTAACCCTAACCCTAACCCTAAACCTAACCCTAACCCTAACCCTAACCCTTACCCTTAGGCTAACTTTAACCCTAAACCTAATCCTAACCCTTACTCTTACCCTCAACCTAACCCTAACCCGAAGCCTAACCCTAACCCTAACCCTAACCTTAACCCTAACCCTTATCCTTACCCTAACACTAACCCTAACCCTAAACCTAACTCTAACCCTAAACCTAATCCTTACCCTTAAACTAACCCTAACCCTAACCCTAACCGTAACCCCTAAGCCTAACCCTAACCCTAACGCTAACGCTTACGCTTAACCTAACCCTAAACCTAACCTTAACCCTAACCCTAACCCTTACCCTTACCCTAACCCTAACCCTAAACCTTACCCTTACCCTAACCCTAACCCTAACCCTTACTCTAAACTTAACCCTATCCCTAACCCTAACCTTAACCCTTACCCTTACATTAACCCTAACCCTAACCCTAACCCTAACCCTAACACATATCCTTACCCTAACCCTTACCCGAACCCTAACGCTAAACTTAACCCTAACCCTAAACCTAACCCTAAGCCTAAAACTTGCCCTAACCCTTACCCTTACCCTAACCCTAAATCTAACCTTAACCCCAACCCTAAACCTAACCCTAACCATAACCCTAACCCTTACCCTTACCCTAACCCTAACCCTAACCTAACCCTAACCCTAACCCTAACCCTAACCCTTACCCTTACCCTAAACCTAACCCTAAACCTAACCCTAACTATAACCCTAACCCTTACTCTAAACCTAACTCTAATCCTAACTCTAACCATTACCCTTAACCTAACCCTAACTGTAACCCTAAACCTAACCCTAACCATAACCTTAACACTAACCCTAACCCTTACCCTAACCTAACCCTAACCCTAACCCTAAACCTAACCCTAACCCTAACCCTAACCCTTACCCTTAGGCTAACTTTAACCCTAAACCTAATCCTAACCCTTACTCTTACCCTCACCCTAACCCTAACCTGAAGCCTAACCCAAACCCTAACCCTAACCTTAACCCTAACCCTTATCCTTAACCTAACACTAACCCTAACCCTAAACCTAACTCTAACCCTAAACCTAATCCTTACCCTTAAACTAACCCTAACCCTAACCCTAACCGTAACCCCTAAGCCTAACCCTAACCCTAACGCTAACGCTTACGCTTAACCTAACCCTAAACCTAACCTTAACCCTAACCCTAACCCTTACCCTTACCCTAACCCTAACCCTAAACCTTACCCTTACTC
>JANJXV010000049.1:1482500-1487500 GCA_024803745.1 Megascapheus bottae
ACCCTAACCCTAACCCTTACAATAACCCTAACTCTTAACCTAAACCTAACCCTAACCCTAACCTCAACCTTAACCCTAACCCTAACCCTAAACCTAACCCTTACCCTTACCCTAACCCTACCCTAACCCTAAACCTAACCCTAACCCTAAACTTAACCCTAAGCCTTACCCTTATCCTAACCCTAACCCTAACCCTAACCCTAACCCTAAACCTAACACTAACCCTAACCCTAACCCTTACCCTTAGCCTAAACCTAACCCTGCCCCTCATCCAAACCCTTACCATTGCCCTAATCCTACCCTAACCCAAACCATAACCCTAAACTCAACCTTAACCCTAACACTAACTCTAGCCCTAACCTTACACTTTCCCTTACCCTAACTCTAACCCTAACCCTAACCATAACCCTAACACATATCCTTACCCTAACCCTAACCCTAACTGTAACCCTTACCCTAACCTACCCTGTCCCTAACACTTACCCTTACCCTAACCCTAATCCTAACCCTAACCCTTACCCTAACCCTAACCCTAACCCTTACCCTAACCCTTACCCTTACCCTAACCCTAACCCTATACCTAACCCTAACCCTAAACCTAACCCCTAACCTTAAAACTAACCCTAAACCTAACCCTAACCGTAACCTTAACCCCAACCCTAAACCTAACCCTAACCCTAACACTTACCCTAACCCTAACCCTAACCCTAAACGTTACCCTTACCTTAACCCTAACCCTAACCCTAACACTTACCCTTATCCTAACGCTAACCCTAACCCTAAACCTAACCCTAAACCTTACCCTTACCCTAACTCTAAATCTAACCTTAACCCCAACCCTAAACCTAACCTAACCGTAACCCTAGCACTTACCCTAACCCTAACCCTAACCCTAAACCTTACCCTTACCTTAACCCTAACCCTAACCCTAACCCCTACGCCTAACCCTAACCCTAAACCTAACCCTTACGCTTACCCTAACCCTAAACCTAACCTTAACCCTAACCCTAACCCTAACCCTTACCCTTACCCTAACCCTAACCCTAACCCTAACCCTAACCCTAAACCTTACCCTTACGCTAACCCTAACCCTAACCCTTACTCTAAACTTAACCCTATCCCTAACCTTAACCCTAACCCTTACCCTTACCTTAACCCTAACCCTAACCCTAACTCTAACCCTAATACATATCCTTACCCTAATCCTTACAGGAACCCTAACGCTAAACTTAACCCTAACCCTAACCCTAACCCTAACACTAACGCTAACCCTAAAACTAACCCTAAACCTAACCCTAACCCTAACCCTAACCCTAACACTTGCCCTAACCCTTACCCTAACCCTAACCCTAACCCTTACCCTTACCTTAACACTAAATCTAACCTTAACGCCAACCCTAAACCAAAACCTAACCCGAACCCTAACACTTATCCCTACCCTAACCCTAAACCTAAACCTAACCCTATCCCTAACCCTAACCCTAACCCTTACCCTATCCCTAACGCTAATCCTAACTCTAACCCTTACCCTAACCCTAAATCTAACCCTAAACCTAACCCTAACCCTAACCCTAACCCTAACCCTTACCCTATCCCTAACACTAATTCTAACCCTAACCCTTACCCTTACCCTAACCCTAACCCTAACCCTAACCCTAACCCTTACCCTTAGCCTAACCCTAACCCTAAACCTTACCCTTACCCTCACCCTAACCCTAACCTTAACCCTAATCCGAACCCTACCCCTAAACCTAAACTTAATCCTTACCCTTATCCTTACCGTAACCCTAACACTAACCCTAACCTTCAACCTAACTCTAACCCTAAACCTAACCCTTACCCTTACCCTAACCCTAACCCTAACTCTAACTGTAACCCCTAAGGCTAACCCTAACCTTAACGCTAACCCTTACCCTTACCCTAACCCTAACCCTCACCCTAACCCTAACCTGTACCCTTACCCTAATTCTAAACCTAACCTTAACCCTAACCCTAACCCTAACCCTTACCCTTACCCTAACCGTAACGCTAACCCTAACCATAACCTTACCCTTACTCTCACACTAACCCTAACCCTTACCCTAAACAAAAGCCCAACCCTAACCCTGACCCTAACCCTTACACTTACCTTAACCCTAACCCTAACCCTAACACATACCCTTAACCTCACTCTAACCCTAACCCTAACCCAAACCCTAACACATATCCTTACCCTAACCCTAACCCTAACCCTAACCCTAGCCCGAACCCTAACCCTAACCCTGACCATTACCCTTACCCTAACCCTAACCCTAACCCTAACAGTAATCCTAACCCTAACCCTAACCATTCCCCTTACCCTAATCCTAAACCTAACCCTTACCCTTACCCTAACCCTAACCCTAACTCTAACCCTAACCATAACCCAAACCCTAACACTTACCCTAACACTAATCCTAACCCTTACTCTAACCCTAACCCTAACCTCAAACTTAAGCTAACCCTAACCCTAACCCTCACCATAACCTAACCCTAACCCTAACCCTAACCCTTACAATAACCCTAACTCTTAACCTAAACCTAACCCTAACCCTAACCTCAACCTTAACCCTAACCCTAACCCTAAACCTAACCCTTACCCTTACCCTAACCCTAACCCTAACCCTAAACCTAACCCTAACCCTAAACTTAACCCTAAGCCTTACCCTTACCCTAACCCTAACCCTAACTCTAGCCCTAAACCTAACACTAACCCTAACCCTAACCCTTACCCTTAGCCTAAACCTAACCCTGCCCCTCATCCAAACACTTACCCTTACCCTAATACTAACCCTAACCCAAACCATAACCCTAAACTCAACCTTAACCCTAACCCTAAATCTAGCCCTAACCCTAACACTTTCCCTTACCCTAACTCTAACCCTAACCCTAACCATAACCCTAACACATATCCTTACCCTAACCCTAACCCTAACTGTAACCCTTACCCTAACCTAGCCTGTCCCTAACACTTACCCTTACCCTAACCCTAATCCTAACCCTAACCCTTACCCTAACCCTAACCCTAACCCTTACCCTAACCCTTACCCTTACCCTAACCCTAACCCTAAACCTAACCCTAACCCTAAACCTAACCCCTAACCTTAAAACTAACCCTAAACCTAACCCTAACCGTAACCTTAACCCCAACCCTAAACCTAACCCTAACCCTAACACTTACCCTAACCCTAACCCTAACCCTAAACGTTACCCTTACCTTAACCCTAACCCTAACCCTAACACTTACCCTTATCCTAACGCTAACCCTAACCCTAAACCTAACCCTAAACCTTACCCTTACCCTAACCCTAAATCTAACCTTAACCCCAACCCTAAACCTAACCCTAACCGTAACCCTAACACTTACCCTAACCCTAACCCTAACCCTAAACCTTACCCTTACCTTAACCCTAACCCTAACCCTAACCCTAACCCTAAACCTAACCCTAACACTATCCCTAACCCTAACACTAACGCTATCCCTAACCCTAACCATAACACTAACCCTAACCCTAACACTAACTCTAACCCTAACCCTTACCCTAACCCTTACCTAACCCTAACCCTTACCCTTACCCTAACACTAAACCTAACATTAACCCTAACCCTAACCCTAACCCTAACCCTTACCCTTACCCTAACCCTAACCCTAACCCTAAAACTTAACCTTACCCTAAACCTAACCCTATCCCTAACCCTTACCCTAAACCTAACCCTAACCCTAACCCTTACCCTTACCCTTACCCTTACCTTAACCCTAACCCTAACCCTAACCCTTACCCTTATCCTAACGCTAACCCTAACCCTAAACCTAACCCTAAACCTTACCCTTACCCTAACCCTAAATCTAACCTTAACCCCAACCCTAAACCTAACCCTAACCGTAACCCTATCCCTTACCCCTACCCAAACCCTAACCCTACACCTAACCCTAACCCTAACCCTAACCCTTACCCTAACCCTAACTCTAATCCTAACTCTAACCATTACCCTTACCCTAACCCTAACCGTAAACCTAAACCTAACCCTAACCATAACCGTAACACTAACCCTAACCCTTACCCTAACCCTAACCCTAAACCTAACCCTAACCCTAACCCTAACCCATACCCTTAGGCTAATTTTAACCCTAAACCTAACCCTAACCCTTACTCTTACCCTCACCCTAACCCTAACCCGAACCCTAACCCTAACCCTAACCCTAACCTTAACCCTAACCCTTATCCTTACCCTAACACTAACCCTAACCCTAAACCTAACTCTAACCCTAAACCCAATCCTTACCCTTAAACTAACCCTAACGGTAACCCTCACCGTAACCCCTAAGCCTAACCCTAACCCTAACGCTAACCCTTACGCTTACCCTAACCCTAAACCTAACCTTAAACCTAACCCTAACCGTTGCCCTTACCCTTACCCTAACCCTAACCCTAACCCTAACCCTAAACCTTACCCTTACCCTAACCCTAACCCTAACCCTTACTCTAAACTTAACCCTATCCCTAACCCTAACCCTAACCCTTACCCTTACCTTAACCCTAACCCTAAACCTAACCCTAACCCTAGCACATATCCTTACCCTAACCCTTACCCGAACCTAACGCTAAACTTAACCCTAACCCTAACCCTAACCCTAACCCTAACGCTAACCCTAACCCTAACCCTAAACCTAACCCTAACCCTAATCCTATCCCTAACACTTGCCCTAACCCTTACCCTAACCCTAACCCTAACCCTTACCCTTACCCTAACACTAAATCTAACCTTAACCCCATCCCTAAACCTAACCCTAACCCTAACCCTAAACCTTACCCTTACCCTAACCCTAACCCTAACCCTTACTCTAAACTTAACCCTATCCCTAACCCTAACCCTAACCCTTATCCCTACCCTAACCCTAAACCTAAACCTAACCCTATCCCTAACCCTAACCCTAACCCTTACCCTATCCCTAACGCTAACCCTAACTCTAATCCTTACAC
>JANJXV010000049.1:1492500-1495000 GCA_024803745.1 Megascapheus bottae
CTAAACCTAACCTTAACCCCAAACCTAAATCTAACCCTAACCGTAACCCTAACACTTACCCATACACTAACCATAACCATAACCCTAAACCTAACCCTAAACCTAACCCTAACCCTTACCCTAACCCTAACACTAATCCTAACTCTAATCCTTACCCTTACCCTAACCCTAACCCTAACCCTAAACCTAACCCTAACCCTCACCCTAACCCTTACCCTTACCCTAACCCTAACCCTAACCCTCACCCTAAACCTAACCCTAACTCTAACCCTTACACTTACCCTAACCCTAACCCTAACCCTAACCCTAACCTTACCCTTACCCTAACCGTAAACCTAACATTAACCCTAACCCTAACCCTAACACTACCGTTACCCTAACCCTAACCCTAAACCTTACCCTTACCCTAAACCTAAACCTAACCCTAACCCTTACCCTTACCCTTATCCTAACCCTAACCCTAACCCTAAACCTAACACTTACCCTTACCCTAAACCCTACCCTAACCCTAACGCTAACCCTAACCCTAACCCTAACCCTAATCCTAAACCTTACCCTTACCCTTACACTAACCCTAACCCTAACCCTTACTCTAAACTTAACCCTATCCCTAACCCTAACCCTAACCCTTACCCTTACCTTAACCCTAACCCTAAACCTAACCCTAACCCTAACACATATCCTTACCCTAACCCTTACCCGAACCCTAACGCTAAACTTAACCCTAACCCTAACCCTAACCCTAACACTAACACTAACCCTAACCCTAACCCTAAACCTCACCCTAACCCTAATCCTATCCCTAACACTTGCCCTAACCCTTACCCTAACCCTAACCCTAACCCTTACCCTTACCCTAACACTAAATCTAACCTTAACCCCATCCCTAAACCTAACCCTAACCGTAACCCTAACCCTTATCCCTACCCTAACCCTAAACCTAAACCTAACCCTATCCCTAACCCTAACCCTAACCCTTACCCTATCCCTAACG
Organism: Megascapheus bottae; assembly: GCA_024803745.1. Lineage (NCBI taxonomy): Eukaryota > Metazoa > Chordata > Mammalia > Rodentia > Geomyidae > Megascapheus > Megascapheus bottae. The sequence continues at coordinate 1,493,495 of JANJXV010000049.1, forward strand.
CTAACCCTAACTCTAATCCTTACACTTACCCTAACCCTAACCCTAACCCTAACCCTAAACCTTAACCTTACCCTAACCCTTACCCTCACCCTTACCCTATCCCTAACCCTAATTCTAACCCTAACCCTTAACCTTACCCTAACCCTAACCATAACACTAACCCTAAACCTAACCCTAACCCTTACCCTTAGCCTAACCCTAAACCTTACCCTTACCCTCACCCTAACCCTCACCTTAACTCTAATCCAAACCCTACCCCTAAACCTAAACTTAATCCTAACCCTTATCCTTACCGTAACCCTAACACTAACCCTAACCCTCAACCTAACTCTAACCCTAAACCTAACCCTTACCCTTACACTAACCCTAACCCTAACTCTAACTGTAACCCCTAAGGCTAACCCTAAACCCAACGCTAACCCTTACCCTTATCCTAACCCTAACCCTCACCCTAACCCTAACCTGTACCCTTACCCTAATTCTAAACCTAACCTTAACCCTAACCCTAACCCTAACCTTACCCTTACCCTAACCCTAACGCTAACCCTAACCCTAAACCTTACGCTTACTCTAACACTAACCCTAACCCTTACCCTAAACCTAACCCCAACCCTAACCCTGACCCTAACCCATACAAGTACCTTAACCCTAACCATAACCCTAACACATACCCTTAACCTAACTCTAACCCTAACCCTAACCCAAACCCTAACACATATCCTTACCCTAACCCTAACCCTAACCTTAACCCTAACCTTAACCCTAACCCTAACCCTAACACATATCCTTACCTTAACCCTCACTCTAACCCTAACCATAACCTAACCCTAACACTTACCCTAACACTAACCCTAACCCTTACTCTAACCCTAACCCTTACAATAACCCTCTTAACCTAAACCTAACCCTAACCTAACCTCAAACTTAACCCTAACCCTAACCCTAAACCTAACCTTTACCCTTACCCTAACCCTAACCATAACCCTAACCCTAACCCTAACCCTTACACTTACCCTAACCCTAACCCTAAACCTAACCCTAACCCTAACCCTTACCCTTACCCTAACCCTAACCCTGAACCTTACCCTTACCCTAACCCTAACCCTAACCCTTATTCTAAAATAACCCTATCCCTAACCCTAACCCTAACCCTTGCCCTTCCCTTAAACCTAACCCTAAATCTAACCCTAACCCATACCCTTACACTAACCCTAATCCGAACCCTAACCCTTACCCTAAACCTAACCCTAACCCTTACCCTAACCGTAAGCCTTACCTTTACCCTAACCCTAACCCCAAACCTAACCCTCACCCTAACCCTAACCCCTAACCTTAAAACTAACCCTAAACCTGACCCTAACCATAACCTTAACCCCAACCCTAAACCTAAACCTAACCATAACCCTAACCCTAACCCTAACCCTAAACCTAACCCTAACACTAACCCCAACCCTAACACTAATGATAACCCTAACCCTAACCCTAACCATAACCCTAACCCTAACC
>JANJXV010000049.1:1500000-1505000 GCA_024803745.1 Megascapheus bottae
CCCTTACCCTAACCCTAACCCTAAACCTAAACCTAACTCTAAACTTAACCCTAATCCTTACCCTTACACGAACCCTAAACCTAACCCTAACCCTAACCCTAAACCTAACCCTTACTCTTACCCTCACCATCACCCTAACCTTAACCCTAACCCGAACCCTAACCCTAACTCTAACCTTAACCCTAACCCTTATCCTAACCCTAAACCGAACACTAACCCTAACCCTAAACCTAACTCTAACCCTAAACCTAATCCTTACCCTTACACTAACCCTAACCCTAACCCTAACCTTAACCCCTAAGCCTAACCCTAGCCCTAACGCTAACCCTTACCCTTATCCTAACCCTAAACCTAACCGTAACCCTAACCCTAACCCTTACCCTTACCCTATCCCTAAACCTAACCCTTACCCTAAACCTTACACTTACCCTAACACTAACCCTAGCCCTTACCCTAAACCTAACCCTATCCCTAACCCTAATCCTAAACCTTACCCTAACTCTAACCCTAACCCTAACCCTAAACCTAACACATATCCTTACCCTAACCCTAACACTAACCGTAACCCTAACCCTAACCCTAACCCTAACCCTTACCCTTACCCTAACCCTAACCATAACCCTAAACATTACCCTTACCCTAAACCTAATTCTATCCCTAACCCTAACCCTAACCATAACCCTAAACCATACCCTTACCCTAACCCTAACACTAACCCTAACCCTTACCCTAAACCTAACCCTAATCCTAACCCTTACCCTTACCTTAACCCTAACCCTAACCCTAACCCTTACCCTTATCCTAACGCTAACCCTAATCCTAAACCTAACCCTAAACCTTACACTTACTCTAACCCTAAATCTAACCTTAACCCCAACCCTAAACCTAACCCTAACCGTAACCCAAACCCTTACCTTACCCTAACCCTAACCCTAAACCTAACCCGAACCCTAACCCTAACCCTTACACTAACCCTAACCCTAATCCTAACTCTAACCCTAACCCTAACCTTAAACCTAACCCTAACCATAACCTTAACCCTAACCCTAACCCTTACCCTAACCCTAACCCAAACCTCAACCTTAACCCTAACCCAAACCCTAAACCTAACCCTTACCCTTACCCTTACCCTAAATCTAACCCTAACTCTAAACTTAACCCTAATCCTTACCCTTACACTAACCCTAACCCTAACCCTAACCCTAACCCTAAACCTAACCCGAAGCCTTACCCTACCCCTATCTCTTACCCTTACCCTAACCCTGACCCTAAACCTAACCCTAACCCTAACCCTAAGCCTTACCCTTACCCTAATACTAAACCTAACCTTAACCCAAACCTAACCCTAAACCTTACCCTTATCCTAACCCTAACCCTAACCCTTACCATAACCCTAACCGTAAACCAAACCCTTACCCTAAACCTAACCCTAACCCTAACCCTTTCCCTTACCTTAACCCTAACCCTAACCCTAACCCTTACCCTTACCATAACGCTAATCCTAACCTTACCCCTAAAACTAACCCTTACCGTTACCCTAACCCTAAACATAAACCTAACCCTAACCCTTACCATAACCCTAACCCTAAACCAAACCCTTACCCTATCCTTAACACTAATCCTAACCCTAACCCTTACCCTTACCCTAACCCTAACCCTAACCCTAAGCCTAACCCTAACTCTAACCCTAACCCTTACCCTTAGCCTAACCCTAACCTTAAACTTTACCCTTACCCTCACCCTAACCCTAACCTTAACCCTAATCCGAACCCTACCCCTAATCCTAAACTTAATCATAACCCTTATCCTTACGCTAAACCTAACACTAACCCTAACCCTCAACCTAACTCTAACCCTAAACCTAACCCTTACCCTTACCCTAATCCTAACCCTAACCCTAACCGTAACCCCTAAGGCTAACCCTAACCCTAACGCTAACCCTTACCCTTATCCTAAACCTAACCCTCACCATAACCCTAACCCGTACCCTTACCCTAACTATAAACCTAACCTTAACCCTTAACCTTAACCCTTACCCTAACCCTAACCCTAACCCTAACCCTAAATGTTACCCTTACCCTTCCCCTAACCCTTAACCTAACCCTAACCTTTACCCTTACTCTAACCCTAACCCCAACCCTAACCCTAACAATAACCCTAACCCTAACCCTAACCCTTACCCTTAAGCTAATCCTAACCTTAACCCTTACCCTTACGCTAACCCAACCCTAACTCTAACCCTAACCCTAACTCTAACACTAACACTTAACCTAACCCTAATCCTAACCCTTACTCTAACCCTAACCCTAACCTCAACCTTAACCTAACCCTAACCCTAACCCTTACCATTACCCTAACCCTAACCCTAACCCTAACCCTTACCCTAACCCTAACTCTTAACCTAAACCTAACCCTAACCCTAACCTCAACCTTAACCCTAACCCAAACCCTAAACCTAACCCTTACCCTTACCCTTACCCTTACCCTAACCCTAACCCTAAACCTATTCCTAACCCTAAACTTAACCCTAATCCTTACCCTTACACTAAACCTAACCCTAACCCTAACACTAAACATAACCCTAACCCTAACCCTTACCCTTAGCCTAAACCTAAAACTAAACCTAACCCTAACCCTTACTCTTACCCTCACCATCACCCTAAACTTAACCCTAACCCGAACCCTAACCCTAACTGTAACCTTAACCCTAACCCTTATCCTTACCCTAACCCGAACACTAACCCTAACCCTAAACCTAAATCTAACCCTAAACCTAATCCTTACCCTTACACTAACCTTAACCCTAACCCTAACCTTAACCCCTAAAACTAACGCTAGCCCTAACGCTAACCCTTACCCTTATCCTAACCCTAAACCTAACCTTAACCCTAACCCTAACCCTAACCCTAACCCTTACCCTTACCCTATCCCTAAACCTAACCCTTACCCTAAACCTTACACTTACGCTAACCCTAACCCTAACCCTTACCCTAAACCTAACCCCAACCCTAAACCTGACCCTAACCCTTACCCTTACCTTAACCCTAACCCTAACCCTAACACATACCCTTACCCTCACTCTAACCCTAACCCTAACCCTAACCCTAAACTTAACCCTAACCCTAACACTAACACATACCCTTACCCTAACCGTAACCCTAACCGTAACCCTAACTCTTACCCTAACCCTAACCTTTACCCTTACTCTAACCCTAACCCCAACCCTAACCATAACAATAACCCTAACCCTAACCCTAACCCTTACCCTTACCCTAATCCTAACCCTAACCCTTACCCTTACCCTAACCCTAACCCTAACTCTAACCCTAACCCTAAACCTAACCCTATCTCTAAACTTAACCCTAATCCTTACCCTTACACTAACCCTAACCCTAACCCGAACCCTAACCCTTACCCTTACCCTATCCCTAAACCTAACCCTTACCCTAAACCTTATACTTACCCTAACCCTAACCCTAACCCTAGCCCTTACCCTAAACCTAACCCTATCCCTAATCCTAATCCTAAACCTTACCCTAACTCTAACCCTAACCCTAACCCTAAACCTAACACATATCCTTACCCTAACAGTAACACTAACCGTAACCCTAACCCTAACCATAACCCTAACCTTTACCCTTACCCGAACCCTAACACTAAACTTAACTCTAACCCTAAACCTAACCCTAACACTAACCCTAACCCTAACACTAACGCTAACCCTAACCCTAACTTAACCCTATCCCTAACCCTAACCCTAACCCTAACCCTTACCCTAACCCTTACCCTAAACCTAACCCTTAACCTTACCCTAACACTAAACCTAACATTAACCCTAACCCTAACCCTAAACCTTACCCTTACCCTAACCCTAACCCTAACCCTAAACATTACCCTTACCCTAAACCTAACTCTATACCTAACCCTAACCCTAACCATAACCCTAAACCTTACCCTTACCCTAACCCTAACCCTAACCCTAACCCTTACCCTAAACCTAACCCTAATCCTAACCCTTACCCTTACCTTAACCCTAACCCTAACCCTAACCCTTACCCTTATCCTAACGCTAACCCTAATCCTCAAACCTAACCCTAAACCTTACACTTACCCTAACCCTAAATCTAACCTTAACCCCAACCCTAAACCTAACCCTAACCGAAATTCAAACCCTTACCCTTACCCTAACCCTAACCCTAAACCTAATCCTAACCCTAACCCTAACCCTTACCCTAAACCTAACCCTAATCCTAACTCTAACCCTAACCCTAACCTTAAACCTAACCCTAACAATAACCTTAACCCTAACCCTAACCCTTACCCTAAACCTAACCCAAACCCTAAACCTAACCCTAATACTTACTCTTACCCTCACCCTAACCCTAACCCGAACCCTAACCCTAACCCTAACCTTAACCCTAACCCTTATCCTTACACTAACACTAACCCTAACCCTAAACCTAACTCTAACCCTAATCCTAATACTTACCCTTCAACTAACCCTAACCCTAACCCTAACCGTAACCCCTAAGCCTAACCCTAACCCTAACGCTAACCCTTACGCTTACCCTAACCCTAAACCTAACCTTAACCCTAACCCTAAACCTAACCCTTACCCTTACCCTAACCCTAACCCTAACCCTAACCCTAAACCTTACCCTTACCCTAACCCTAACCCTAACCCTTACTCTAAACTTAACCCTATCCCTAACCCTAACCCTAACCCTTACACTTACATTAACCCTAACCCTAACCCTAACCCTAACCCTAACACATATACTTACCCTAACCCTTACACGAACCCTAACCCTAAACTTAACCCTAACACTAACGCTCACCCTAACACTAACGCTAACACTAACCCTAACCCTAAACCTAACCCTAACCCTAACCCTAACCCGAACACTTGCCCTAATACTTACCCTAACCCTAACCCTTACCCTTACCCTAACACTAAACCTAACATTAACCCTAACCCTAACCCTAACCCTTACCCTTAC
>JANJXV010000049.1:1510000-1542500 GCA_024803745.1 Megascapheus bottae
AACCCTAACCCTAAACCTTACCCTTACCCTAACCCTAACCCTAACCCTTATCCTAAACCTAACCCTAAACCTAACCCTTACCCTTACTTTAACCCTAACCCTAACCCTTACCCTTATCCTAACGCTAACCCTAACAATAAACCTAACCCTAAACCTTACCTTTACCCTAACCCTAAATCTAACTATCAACCCAACCCTAAACCTAACCCTAACCCTAACACTAACCCTTACCCTAACCGTAACCCTAATCCTAACTCTAACCCTTACCCTTACCCTAACCAGAACCCTAACCCTAAACCTAACCCTAACACTAACCCTAACCCTTACCCTTACCCTTACCCTAACCCTAACCCTAACCCTAAACCTAACCCTAACTCTGACACTTACCCTTACCCTAACCCTAAACCTAACCCTAACCCTAACCCTAACCGTACCCTTACCCTAACCGTAAACCTAACATAAACCCTAAACCTAGCCCTAACACTACCGTTACCCTAACCCTAACCCTAACCCTAAACCTTACCCTTACCCTAAACCTAACCCTAACCCTAACCCTTACCCTTATCCTAACCCTAACCCTAACACTTACCCTTACCCTAAACCCTACCCTAACCCTAACGCTAAACCTAACCATAACCCTAACCCTAATTCTAAACCTTACCCTTACCCTAACCCTAACCCTAACCCTAAACCTAACCCTTACCCTTTCCCTAACCCTAAACCTAACATTAACCCTAACCCTAAACCTAATCCTTACCTTTACCCTAACCCTAAACCTAAACCTAACACTAACCCTAATCCTAACTCCTAAACCTAAAACTACCCCTAACCCTAACCCTAACACTTACCCTTACCCTACCCTAACCCTAAACCTAAACCTAACACTTACCCTCACCATAACCCTAACCCTAAACCTTACCCTTACCCTAACCCTAACCTTAACCCCAGCCCTAAACCTAACCCTAACCCTAACCCTTACCCTAACACTTACCCTAACCCTAACTCTAACGCTAACACTTACCCTTACCCTAACACTAACCTTAACCCTAACCCTTACCCGAACCCTAACCCAAACGCTAACCCCTAACCATAACGCTTAACATAACACTAAGCCGAATCCTAAACCTAAACCTTACCCTTACCCTAACCCTAAAACTAACTCTAACCCTAACCCTAACCCTAACCCTAAACTTAACCCTAACCCTAACCCTAACCCTTACCCTTACCCTAACCCTAACCCTAAACCTAACCCTAACCCTAACCTTAACCCTAACCCTAACCCTAACCCTAACCCTAACCATTACCAATACCCTAACCCTAACCCTAAACCTAACACTAACCCTGCCCTAACCCTAACCCTAAACCTTACACTACCCTAACCCTAACCCTATTCCTAACCCTAACCATAACCATAACCCTTAAGCCTAACCCTAACCCTAATGCTAACCCTTACCCTTTCCCTAACCCTAAACCTAGCCTTAACCCTAACCCTAACCCTAAACCTTTCCCTTACCCTAACCCTAACCCTAAACCATACCCTTACCCTAACCCTAACCCAAACCCTTACCCTAAACCTAACCTATCCCTAAACCTAACCCTAACCCTTACCCTAAACCGAACCTATGCCTAACCCTAACCCTTACCCTTACACTTACCTTAATGCAAACCCTAACCCTAACACTTACCCTTACCCTAACTCTAACCCTAACCCTAACCAGAACCCTAACACATATCCTTACCCTAACCCTAACCCTAACCTTAACCCTAACCCTAACCCTCACCTTAACCTTTACCCTTCCCCGAACCCTAACCCTAAACTTAACCCTAACCCTAACCCTAACCCTAACCCTACCCCTAACCCTTACCCTAACCCTTACCCTATCCCTAACCCTTACCCTAACCCTAAACCTTACCCTTACCCTAACCCTAATCCTAAACCTAACCCTAACCCCAACCGTAACCCCTAACCTTAAAACTAACCATAAACCTAACCCTAACCATAACCTTAACCCCAACCCTAAACCTAACCTTAACCCTAACCCTAACCCTTACCCTAAACCTAACCGTAACCCTAACCCTAAACCTAACCCTAACCCTAATCTTAAACCTAAACCTTACCCTTACCCTTACCCTAACCCTAACCCTAACCCTAACCATAAGCCTAACCCTAACCCTAAATCTAACACTTACCCTTAGCCTAACCCTAACCCTTACTCTTACCCTCACCCTTACCCTAACCTTAACCCTAAACCGAACCCTAAACCTAACCCTAACCTTAAACCTAACCCTTATCCTTACACTTACACTAACCCTAACAGTAACCCTAACACTAACCATAACCCCTAACCCTAACCCTAACCCTTCCCCTAACGCTAACATTAACCCTTACCCTAAACCTAACCCTATCCGTAATCCTAACCCTAACCCTTACCCTTACCTTAACCCTAACCCTAACCCTAACACTTACCCTTACCCTAACTCTAACGCTAACCCTAACCATAACCCTAATACATATTCTTACCTTAACCCTAATCCTAACCGTAACCCTAACCCTAACCCTAATATTAACCTTTACCCTTACCCGAACCCTAACCCTAAACATAACCCTAAACCTAACCCTAACACTAACACTAACACTAATGCTAACCCTAAACCTAACCCTAAACATAACCCTAACCCTAACCCTAACACTAACCCTAACCCTTACCCTAACCATTACCCTAACCTTAACCTTTACCCTTACCCTAACCCTAACCATAACCCTAACCCTTACCCTAACCCTAACCCTAAACCTAACCCTAACCCTAACCCTTACCCTTACCCTAACCCTAACCCTAAACCTAGCCCTAACCCTAACCCTAACCCTAACCCTAAAACTAACCCTACCCTAACCCTAACCCTAACCTTAACCCCCACCCTAAACCTAACCCTAACCCTAACCCTAACCCTAACACTTACCCTTACCCTAACCTTTACCCTAACTCTAACATTAACCATAACCCTAACCATTACCCTTACTCTAAAACTAACCCTAACCCTAAGCCTAAACCTAACCCTAACACTAACCTTAACCCTAACCCTTACCCGTACCCTAACCCTAACCCTAACCCTAACCCAAAACCTAACCCTAACCCTAACCCTAACACTTACCCTTAGCCTAACCCTAACCCTAAACCTAAACCTAACCCTTACTCTTACACTCACCCTAACCCTAACCTTAACCCTAACCCTTATCCTTACCTTAACCCTAACACTAACCATAACCCTAAACCTAACTCTAACCCTAAACCTAATCATTGCCCTTCCACTAACCCTAACCCTAACCCTAACCGTAACCCCTAAGCATAACCCTAACTCTAACGCTAACCCTTACCCTTACCATAACCCTAAACCTAACCTTAACCCTAATCCTAACCCTAAGCCTTACACTTACCTAACCCTAAACCTAAACCTAACCCTAACACTTACCCTAACCCTAACTCTAACGATAACCCTTAACCTAACTCTAACCCTAACGCTAACCCTAACACTTACCCTTACCCTAACCCTTACCCTAACCCTAACATTAACCATAACCCATAACCCTAACCCTTACCCTTACCCTATCCCTAACCCTAACCCTAAACCTAACACTTACCCTCACCCTAACCCTAACCGTAACCCTTACCCTTACCCTAACCCTAACCCTAAACTTAACCCCAGCCCTAAAGCTAACCCTAACCTTAACCTTTAACCTAACACTTACCCTAACCCTAACCCTAACCCTAACACTTACCATAACCCTAACACTAACTCTGACAATAAGCCTTACCCTAAACCTAACCCTAACCCTTACCCTTACCCTAAACCTAACCCTAACCCTAACTCTTACCCTAACCCTAACCCAAACATTAACCCCTAACCCTAACCCTTAACCTAACATTAACCTAACCCTAACCCTAAACCTTAACCTTACCGTAACCCTAAACCTGACTCTAACCCTAACCCTAACCCTAACCTAAACTTAACCCTAACCGTAACCTAACCCTAACCCTTGCCCTTACCCTAAACCTAACCGTAACCCTAACCCTAACCATAACCTTAACTCTTACCCTAATCCTAACCATTAACCTTACCCTAACTATAAATCTAAATCTAATCCTAATACTAACCCTAACCCTAACCCTAACCCTTACCCTACCCTAACCCTAACCCTAACCCTAAACCAAAACCCTAAGCCTAATCCTAACCCTAACGCTAACCCTTACCCTTACCCTAACCCTAACCCTAAAACTAAACCTAACCGTAACCCTAACCCTAACCTTAACCCTAACCCTAACCCTAACCCTAAACCTAACACTAAACCTGCCCTAACCCTAACCCTAACACTTACACTACCCTAAACCTAACCCTATTCCTAACCCTAACCCCTAAGCCTAACCCTAATCCTAACCCTAACCCTTACCCATATCATAACCCTAACCCTAACACTTACCCTTACCCTAAACCCTACCCTAAGCCTAACGCTAACCCTAACCCTTACCCTAACTCTAACCCTAACATTTACCGTTACCCTAAACCTAAACATAAACCTAAACCCAACCCTATCCCTAACCCTAACCCTAACCCTAACCCTAACCCTTACCCTAACCCTAACCCTTACCCTAAACCTAACCCTTAACCTTACCCTAACACTAAACCTAACATTAACCCTAACCCTAACCCTAAACCTTACCCTTACCCTAACCCTAACCCTAACCCCAAACATTACCCTTACCCTAAACCTAACTCTATACCTAACCCTAACCCTAACCCTAACCCTAACCCTAACCCTAACCCTTACCCTTATTCTAACGCTAACCCTAACCCTAAACCTAACCCTAAACCTTACCCTTACCCTAAACCTAAATCTAACCTTAACCCCAACCCTAACCCTAACCGTAACCTGAACCCTAACCCTAACCCTAACCTTTACCCTTACCCTAACCCTAACCCTAACCCTAACCCTAACCCTAACAGTAATCTTAACCCTAACCCTAACCCTTACCCTTACCCTAATCCAAACCCTACCCTACCCTTACCCTTACCCTAACCCTAACCCTAACTCTAACCCTAACCATAACCTTAACCCTAACACTTACCCTAACACTAATCCTAACCCTTACTCTAACCCTAACCCTAACCTCAAACTTAACCTAATCCTAACCCTAACCCTTATCATTGCCCTAACCCTAACCCTAACCCTAACCCTTACAATAACCCTAACTCTTAACCTAAACCTAATCCTAAACCTAACCTCAACCTTAACCCTAACCCTAACCCTAAACCTAACCCTTACCCTTACCCTAACCCTAACCCTAACCCTAAACCTAAACCTAACCCTAAACTTAACAGTAACCCTTTCCCTTGCCCTAACCCTAACCCTAACCCTAACCTAACCCTAACCCTAACCCTAACCCTTACCCTTAGCCTAAACCTAACCCTACCACTCACCCTAACCCTTACTCTTACCCTCACCCTAACCCTAAACTTAACCCTAACCCAAACCCTAACCCTAACCATAAGCTTAACCCTAACCCTTATCCTTACCCTAACCCTAACACTAACCCTAACCCTAAACCTAACTCTAACCCTAAACCTAATCCTTACCTTTATACTAACCCTAAACCTAACCGTAACCCCTAAGCCTAACCCTAACCCTAACGCTCACCCTTACCCTTACCCTAACCCTAAACCTAACCTTAACCCTAACCCTAACCCTAACATTTACCCTTACCCTAACCCTAACCCTAAACCTTAACCTTACCCTAACCCTAACCCTAACCCTAACCCTTACCCTAAACCTAACCTATCCCTAACCCTAACCCTAACCCTTACACTTACCTTAACCCTAACCCTAACCCTAACACTTACCCTTACCCTAACTCTAACCCTAAACCTAACCATAACCCTAACACATATCCTTACCCTAACCTAACCCTAACCATAACCCTTACCCTAACCTACACTGTCCCTAACCCTTACCCTTACCCTAACCCTAACCCTAATCCTAACCCTTACCCTAACCCTAACCCTAACCCTTACCCTAACCCTTACCCTAACCCTAACCCTAACCCTTACCCTAACCCTAACCCTTAACCTTACCCTAACCCTAACCCTAACCCTAACGCTAACCCCTAACCTTAAAACTAACCCTAAACCTAACCCTAACCGTAACCTTAACCCCAACCCTAAACCTAACCCTAACCCTAACCCTAACCCTTACTCTAACACTTACCCTAACCCTAACCCTAAACCTTACGCTTATCTTAACCCTAACCCTAACCCTAACACTTACCCTTACTCTAACTCTAACCCTAACCCTGACCCTAACCCTAACCCTAAACCTAAACCTAACACTAGCCCTAACCCTAACGATAACGCTAATCCTAACCCTAACCATAACCCTAACCCTAAACCTAACCCTAAAACTTACCCTTACTCTAAACCTAACCCCATCCCTAAACCTAACCCTAACCCTAACCGTAAACCTTACCCTTACCCTAACCCTAACCCTAACCCTTACCCTAAACCTAACCCTAAACCTAACCCTTACCCTTACCTTAATCCTAACCCTAACACTTACCCTTATCCTAACGCTAACCCTAAAAATAAACCTAACCCTAAACCATACCTTTACCCTAACCCTAAGTCTAACCTTAACCCCAACCCTAAACCTATCTCTAAACGTAACCCTAACTCTTACCCTTACCCTTACCCTAACCCTAAACCTAAACCTAACCCTAACCCTAACTATAACCCTTACCCTAACCCTAACGTAATCTTAACTCTAACCCTTACCCTTACCCTAACCCTAACCCTAAACCTAAACCTAACCCTAACCCTAACCCTTACACTTACCCTAAGCCTAACCCTATCCCTAACCCTAAAACTAACCCTAACCCTAATCCTAACCCTTACACTTAGCCTAACCCTAAACCTAAATCTAACCCTAACCCTTACTCTTACCCTCATCCTAACCCTAACCTTAACCCTAACCCGAACCCAAACGCTAACCCTAACCTTAACCCTAACCCTTATCCTTACCCTACCACTAACACTAACCCTAACCCTAAACCTAACTCTAACCCTATACCTAATCCTTACCCTTACACTAACCCTAACACTAACGCTAACTGTAACACCTAAGCCTAAACCTAACCCTAACGCTAAAACTTACCCTTACCCTAACCATAAACCTAACCTTAACCCTAACCCTAACCCTAACCCTACCCCTAAACCTTACCCTTACCCTAAATCTAGCCCTAACCCTTTCTCTAAACGTAACCCTATCCCTAACCCTAACCCTAACCCATACCCTTACCTTAACCCTAACCCTAACCCTGACACTTACCCTTACCCTAACTCTAACCCTAACCCTAAACCTTACCCTAACACATATCCTTACCCTAACCCTAACCCTAACCCTAACCCTAACCCTAACCTTTACCTGTACCCGAACCCTAAACGTAACCCTAACCCTAAACCTAACCCTAACACTAACACTAACGGTAACCCTAACCCTAACCCTAAACATAACCCTAACCCTAACCAGAAGCCTAACCCTTACCCTAACCCTTACCCTAACCCTAATCCTTTCCCTTACCCTAACACTAAACCTAACATTAACCCTAACCCTAACCCTAACCCTTATCCTTACCCTAACCCTAACCCTAACCCTAAACCTTACACTTACCCTAAACCTAACCCTAACCCTAACCCTAAACCTAACTCTAGCCCTAACACATATCCTTACCCTAACCCTAACCATAACCCTAACCATAACCCTAACCCTAACCCTTATCCTAACCCAAACCCTAACCATAACCATAACACTTACCCTTATCCTAATGCTAACCCTAACCCTAAAACTAACCCTAAACCTTACCCTGACACTAACCCTAAATCTAACCTTAATCCCAACCCTAAACCTAACCCTAACCTTAACCCTAACCCTTACCCTTAACCTAACCCTAAACCTAACCCTAACCCTAACCCTAAAACTTACCCTAAACCTAACCCTAATCCTAACTCTAACCCTTACACTTACCCTAACCCTAAACCTAACCCTAAACCTAACCCTAACCCTAACCTTAACCCTAACCCTTACCCTTACCCTAACCCTAACCCTAAACCTAGCCCTAACCATAACACTAACACTTACCCTTAGCCTAACCCTAAGCCTAAACCTAACCCTAACCCTTACTCTTACCCTCAACCTAAACCTAACCTGAACCCTAACCCGAACCCTAACCTTAACCCTAACCCTTATCCTTACCCTAACCCTAACACTAACCCTAACCCTAAACCTAACTCTAAACCTAAACCTAATCCTTACACTTACACTAACCCTAACCCTAACCCTAACCGTAACCCTTAAGCCTAACCCCAACCCTAACGCTAATCCTTAACCTTACCCTAACCCTAAACCTAAACTTAACCCTAACCCTAATCCTAACCCTTACCCTTACCCTAACCCTAACCCTAAACCTTACCCTTACCCTAACCCTAACCTAACACTTACCCTAAACATAACCTATCCCTAACCCTAACCCTAACCCTTACACTTACCTTAACGCTAACCCTAACCCTAACACTTACCCTTACCCTAACTCTAACCCTAACCCTAACCATAACCCTAACACATATCCTTACCCTAACCCTAACCCTAACCGTAACCCTAACCCTCACCTTAACCTTTTCCCTTACCCGAACCCTAACCCTAAACTTAACCCTAACCCTAACCCTAACCCTAACTCTACCCCTAACCCTTACTCTAACCCTTACCCTATCCCTAACCCTTACCCTTACCCTAACCGTAAAACTAACCCTAACCCTAACCCTTACCCTAACCCTAATCCGTAACCTTAAAACTAACTCTAAACCTAACCCTAACCGTAAACTTAACCCAACCCTAAACCTAACCCTAACCCTAACCCTAACCCTTACCCTAATCCTAACCCTAACCCTAACCCTAAACCTAACCCTAACCCCAACCTTAACCCTAACCCTTACCCTTACCCTAACCCTAACCGTAACCCTAAACATAAGCCTAACCCTAACCCTAACTCTAACACTTACCCTTAGCCAAACCTAAGCCTAAACCTAACCGTAACCCTTACTCTTACCCTCACCCTAACCCTAACCTTAACCCTAACCCGAACCCTAAACCTAACCCTAACCTTAACCCTAACCCTTATCCTTACCCTTACACTAACCCTAACCCTAACACTAACCATAACCCCTAAGCCTAACCCTAACCCTAACGCTCACCCTTACCCTTACCCTAACCCTAATCCTAACCTTAACCCTAACCCTAAACCTAACCCTTACCCTTACCCTAACCATAACCCTAAACCTTACCCTTACCCTAACCCTTACATTAACCCTTACCCTAAACCTAACCCTATCCATAACCCTAACCCTAACCCTTACCATTACCTTAACCCTAACCCTAACCCTAATACTTACCCTTACCCTAACTCTAACCCTAACCGTAACCATAACCCTAACACATAACCTTACCCTAACCCTAATCCTAACCGTAACCCTAACCCTAACCCTAATCTTAACCTTTACCCTTACCTGAACCCTAACCCAAAACTTAACCCTAACCCTAACACTAATCCTTACACTAAACATTACCCTACCCATTACCCTAACCTTAACCTTTACCCTTACCCTAACCCTAACCATAACCCTAACCCTTACCCTAACCCTAACCCTAACTCTTACTCTAACCCTAACCCTTACCCTTATCCTAACCCTAACCCTAAACCTAACCCTAACCCTAACCCTTACCCCTAACTGTAAAACTAACCCTACCCTAACCCTAACCCTAACCTTAACCCCAACCCAAAACTTAACACTAACCCTAACCCTTACCCTAACACTTACCCTAACCCTAACCCTAACGCTAACCCTAACACTTACCCTAATCGTGACCCTAACTCTAACGATAACCCTTAACCTAACCCTAACCCTAACTCTAACCCTAACACTTACCCTTACCCTAACCCTTACCCTAACCCTAACAGTAACCCTAAATCTAACCCTTACCCTTACTCTAATCCTAACTCTAACCTTAAGCCTAAACCTAACCCTAACCCTAACTTTAACCCTAACCCTTACCCTTACCCTAACCCTAACCCTAACCCTAACCCTAAACCTTACCCTAACCCTAACCCTAACCCTAACCCCTAACCTTAAAACTATCCCTAAACCTAACCCTAACCGTAACCTTAACCCCAACACTAAACCTAACCCTAACCCTAACCCTTACCCTAACACTTACCCTAACCCTAACCCTAACCCTAAACCTTACCCTTACCCTAAACCTAACCCTAACCCTAACCCTAAACCTAACTCTAGCCCTAACACATATCCTTACCCTAACCCTAACCATAACCCTAAACATAACCCTAACCCTAACCCTTATCCTAACCCTAACCCTAACCATAACCATAACACTTACCCTTATCCTAATGCTAACCCTAACCCTAAACCTAACCCTAAACCTTACTCTTACACTATCCCTAAATCTAACCTTAAACCCAACGCTAAACCTAACCCTAAACTTAACCCTTACCCTTACCCTAACCCTAACCCTAAACCTAAACCTAACCCTAACCGTAACTCTAACACTTACCCTTAGCCTAACCCTAAGCCTAAACCTTACCCTAACCCTTACTCTTACCCTCAACCTAACACTAACCTTAACCCTAACCCGAACCCTAACCCTAACCCTAACCTTAACCCTAACCCTTATCCTTACCCTAACCCTAACACTAACCCTAACCCTAAACCTAACTCTAAACGTAAACCTAATCCTTACCCTTACACTAACCCTAACCCTAACCCTAACCGTAACCTCTAAGCCTAACCCTAACCATAACGCTAACCCTTACCCTTGCCCTAACCCTAAATCTAACCTTAACCCTAACCCTAAGCCTTACCCTTACCCTAACCCTAACCTTAAACCTAACCCTAACACTTACCCTTAACCTAACCCTTACCCTAACCCTAACATTAACCCTAACCCAATACCTTAACCCTTACCCTTACCCTAACCCTAACCATAACCCTAAACCTAACACTTACCCTCACCCTAACCATAACCCTAACACTTACCCTTATCCTAACCCTAACCCTAACCTGAACCCCAGCCCTAAACCTAACCCTAACCTTAACCTTTAACCTAACACTTACCCTAACCCTAACCCTAACCCTAACTCTTACCCTAACCCTAACACTAACTCTGACAATAAGCCTTACCCTAACCCTAACCCTAACACTTACCCTTACCCTAACCCTAACCCTAACCCTTACCCTTACCCTAAACCTAACCCTAACCCTAACTCTTACCCTAATCCTAACCCAAACATTAACCCCTAACCCTAACACTTAACCTAACACTAACCTAAACCTAACCCTATACCTTAACCTTACCGTAATCCTAAACCTAACTGTAACCCTAACCCTAACCCTAACCCTAACCTAAACTTAACCCTAACCCTAACCCTAAGCCTAACCCTTGCCCTTACCCTAACCCTAACCGTAACCCTAAGCCTAACCATAACCTTAACCCTTACCCAAATCCTAAACCTTAACCTTACCCTAACCGTAAACCTAAACCTAATACTAACCCTAACCCTAACCCTAACCCTAACCCTTACCCTACCCTAAACATAACCCTAACCCTAAACCAAAACCCTAAGCCTAATCCTAACCGTAACCCTAACCCTTACCCTGATCCTAACCCTAACCCTAACCCTAACACTTATCCTTACCCTAAACCCTATCCTAACCCTAACCTTAACCTTAACCCTTACCCTAACCCTAAACATAAACCTAACCCTAACCCTAAATCTAACACTTACCCTCACCCTAAACCCAACCCTAACCCTTACCCTTACCCAAACCATAACCATAACGTTAATCCCAGCCCTAAACCTAACCTTAACCTTAACCATTACCCTAACACTTACCCTAACCCTAACCCTAACCCTAACACTTACCCTAACCCTATCACTAACTCTGACAATAACCATTACCCTAACCCTAACCCTAACCCTAACACTTACCCTTACCCTAACCCTAACCCTAACACTAACCCTTACCCTAACCCTAACCCTAACACTAACCCTTACCCTAACCCTAAGCCAAAACTTAACCCCTAACCCTAACCCTTAACCTAACACTACCTATCCCTAAACTTATACCTTACCCTAACCCTAAACCTTATACCTTACCCTAAACCTAAACCTAACTCTAAGCCTAAACCTAAGCCTAAACCTAACCCTAACCCTAACCCTAACCCTAACCATACACCTAACCCTAAACCTAACCCTTACCCTAACCCTATCCCTAACCCTAAACCTAACCCTAACACTAAACCTAACCCGAACCCTTACCCTAACCCTAACCCCTACTCTTAACTTACCCTTATGCTTATCCTAACCCTAAACCTAACCCTAACCCTAACCCTTAACATAACCCTAACCCTAACCCTAACTCTTACCCTAAACCTAACCCTAACCGTAACTCTTAACCTTACCTTAACCCTAACCCTAACCCTAACCCTTACCCTTACCCTAACGCTAACCCTAACCTTACCCAAAACACTAACACTTACCCTTACCATAACACTAAATCTAACCTTAACCCCAACCCTAATCCTAACCCTAACCGTAACCCTAATCCTTACCCTTACCCTAAACCTAAACCTAAACCTAAACCTGACACTAACCCTAACCCTAACCCTTACGCTATCCCTAACCCTAATCCTAAATCTAACCCTTACCCTTACCCTAACCCTAACCCTAACCCTAAACCTAACCCTAACCCTAACCTTAACCCTAACCCTTACCCTTACCCTAACCCTAACCCTAACCATAAACCTAACCCTAACCCTAACACTAACCCTTACCCTTAGACTAACCCTAACCCTAAACCTAACCCTAAACTTTACCCTTACCCTCACCCTAACCGTAACCTTAACCCTAATCCGAACCCTACCCCTAACCCTAACCTTAACCTAACCCTTATCATTACCCTAACCCTAACACTAACCCTAACCCTTATCCTAACCCTAACCCTCACCTTAACCCTAACCCCTACCCTTACCCTAACCCTAAACCTAACCTTAACCCTAACCCTAACCCTCACCCTTACCCTTACCCTAACCTTAACCCTAACCCTAAACCTACCTTACCCTTACCCTAATCCTAAAACTAACCCTTACCCTAAACCTAAACCCAACATTAACCATGACACTAACTCTTACCTTACCTTAACCCTAACCCTAACACATATCCTTATCCTAACCCTAACCCTAACCGTAACTGTAACACTAACCCTAACCCTAACCCTAAACTTTACCCTTACCCTACCCCTAAACCTAAACTTAACCCTAAACCTAAACTTAACCCTAACCTTAACCCTTACCCTAACCCTAACCCTAACCCTATCCTTACCCTAACACTAACCCTAACCCTTATCCTAAACCTAACCCTAACCCTAACCCTTAAACTAACCCTAACCCTAACCCTAACCCTATCCCTAACCCTAACCCTAACCCTACTCCTATCCCTTACTCTAACCCTAACCCTAACATCAACCTTAACCCTTCCCCTAACCCTAACACATATCCTTACCCTAACCCTAACCCTAACCGTAACCCTAACCCTTACCCTAACCCTAAACCTTACCCTTACCCTTACCCTAACCCTAATCCTTACCCTAACCTAACCCTAACCCTAACCCTTACCCTTACCTTAACCCTAACCCTAACCCTAACACTTACCCTTATCGTAACGCTAATCCAAACAATAAACCTAACCCTAAACCTTACCCTTACCCTAACCCTGAATCTAACCTTAACCCCAACCCTAAAACTAACCCTAACCCGAACCCTAACCCTAAACCTAACCTTAACTCTAACCCTTATCCTTACCCTAACCCTAACACAAACCCTAACCCTAAACCTAACTCTAACCCTAAACCTAATCCTTACCCTTACACTAACCCTAACCCTAACCCTAACCGTAACCCCTAAGCCTAACCCTAACCCTAACGCTAAACCTTACCCTTACCCTAACCCTAAACCTACACCTAATCTTAACCCTAACCCTAACCCTAACCCTTACTCTTACCCTAACCCTAACCCTAATCCTAACCTTAAACCTTACCCTTACCCTACCCCTAAACCTAAACATAACCCTAACCCTAACCCTAACCCTAACCCTAACCCTTACCCTAACCCTAACCCTAACCCTAACCCTAACCCTATCCTAACCCTTATCCTAAACCTAAACCTAACCCTAACCCTTAAACTAACCCTAACCCTAACCCTAACCCTATCCCTAACCCTAACCCTAACCCTACTCCTAACGCTTACTCTAACCCTAACCCTAACATCAACCTTAACCCTTACCTTACCCTTACCCTAACCCTAACCCTAACCCTAAACCTAACCCTAACCCTAACCTTAACCCTAACGCTTACACTTACCCTAACCCTAACCCTAAAGCTACACCTAAACCTAACCCTAACCCTAACCCTAACCCTTACCCTTAGCCTAACCCTAACCCTAACCCTAACACTAACCCTTACTCTTACGCTCACCCTAACCCTAACCTTAACCCTAACCCGAACCCGAACCCTAACCCTAACCTTAATCCTAACCCTTATCCTTAACCTAACCCTAACACTAACCCTAAACCTAAACCTAACACTAACCCTAAACCTAATGCTTACCCTTACACTAACCCTAACCCTAACCCTAATCGTAACCCCTAAGCCTAACCCTAACCCTAACGCTAAACCTTATCCTTACCCTAATCCTAAACCTAACCTTAACCCTAACCCTAACCCTAACCCTTACCCTTACCCTAACCCTAACCCTAATCCTAACCCTAAACCTTACCGTTACCCTAACCCTAACCTTAACCCTTACTCTAAACCTAAACCTATCCCTAGTCCTAACCCTAACCCTTACCCTTACCTTAACCCTAACCCTAACCCTGACACTTACCCTTACCCTAACTCTAACCCTAACCATAAATCTAAGCCTAACACATATCCTTAACCTAACCCTAACCCTAACTGTAACCCTAATCCTAACCCTAACCCTAATCTTTACAATTACCCGAACCCTAAACCTAAAAATAACCTTAACCCTAACCCTAACCCTAACCCTTACCCTAACTCTTACCCTAACCCTAACCCTTACCCTTACCCTAAAACTAAACCTAACATTAACCCTAAACCTAACCATAACCCTTACCCTTAGCCTAACCCTAACGCTAACCCTAAACCTTACCCTTAACCTAACCCTAACCCTAACCCTAACCCTAACCCTAAACCTTACCCTAACCCTAACCCTAATCCTAACTCTAACCCTTACCCTTACTCTAACCCTAACCCTTACCCTAACCCTAAACCTAACCCTAACCCTAAACCTAACCCTAACCCTAACTCTAACACTTACCCTTAGCCTAACCCTAAGCCTAAATCTAACCCTAACCCTTACTCTTACCATCACCCTAACCCTAACCTTAACCCTAACCCGAACATTAACCCTAACCCAAACCTTAACCCTAACCCTTATCCTTACCCTAACCCTAACACTAACCCTAAACCTAAACCTTACTCTAACCCTAAACCTAATCCTTACCCTTACACTAACCTTAACCCTAACCCTAAACGTAACCCCTAAGCCTAACCCTAAACCTAACGCTCACCCTTACCCTTACCCTAACCCTAAACCTAACACTAACCCTAAACCTAATGCTTACCCTTACACTAACCCTAACCCTAACCCTAACCGTAACCCCTAAGCCTAACCCTAACCCTAACGCTAAACCTTATCCTTACCCTAATCCTAAACCTAACCTTAACCCTAAGCCTAACCCTAACCCTTACCCTTACCCTAACCCTAACCCTAATCCTAACCCTAAACCTTACCCTTACCCTAACCCTAACCTTAACCCTTACTCTAAACCTAAACCTATCCCTAGTCCTAACCCTAAACCTTACCCTTACCTTAACCCTAACACTAACCCTGACACTTACGCTTACCCTAACTCTAACCCTAAACCTAAACCTAACCCTAACACATATCCTTAACCTAACCCTAACCCTAACTGTAACCCTAACCCTAACCCTAACCCTAACCCTAATCTTTACAATTACACGAACCCTAAACCTAAAAATAACCCTAACCCTAACCCTAACCCTAACCCTTACCCTAACTCTTACCCTAACCCTAACCCTTACCCTTACCCTAACACTAAACCTAAGATTAACCCTAAACCTAACCATAACCCTTACCCTTAGCCTAACCCTAACGCTAACGCTAAACCTTACCCTTACCCTAAACCTAACCCTAAACCTAAACCTAACCCTAACCCTAACCTTAACCCTAACCCTTACCCTTACCCTAACCCTAACCCTAACCCTAACCCTAACCCTAATCCTAACTCTAACCCTTACCCTAACCCTAACATTAACCCTAACCCTAAACCTAACCCTAACCCTAACCGTAACCCTAACCCTTCTCCTTACCCTAACCCTAACCCTAACCCTAAACCTAACCCTAAACCTAACCCTAACCCTACCCTAAACCTAACCCTAATCCTAACTCTAACACTTACCCTTACCCTAACCCTAACCCGAACCCTAAACCTAACACTAACCCTAAACAAAACCCTAACCCTTACCCTTACCCTAACCCTAACCCTAACCCTAACCCTAAACCTAACACTAAACCTAAGCCTAACCCTTACCCTTAGCCTAACCCTAACCCTAAACCAAACCCTAACCCTTACACTTACCCTCACCCTAACCCTAACCTTAACCCTAACCCGAACCCTAACCCTAACCCTAACCTTAACCCTAACCCTTATCCTTACCCTAACCCTAACACTAACCCTAGCCCTAATCCTAAATCTAACCCTAAACCTAATCCTTACCCTTACACTAACCCTAACCCTAACCCTAACCGTAACACCTAAGCCTAACCCTAACCATAATGCTAAACCTTACCCTTACCCTAACCCTAAACCTAACCTTAACCCTAACCCTAACCCTAAACCTTACCCTTACCCTAACCGTAGCCCTAACCCTTACTATAAACGTAACCCTATCCCTAACCCTAACCCTAACCCTTACCCTTACCTTAACCCTAACCCTAACCCTGCCACTTACCCTTACCCTAACTCTAACAGTAACCCTAAACCTAACCCTAACACATATCCTTACCCTAACCCTAACCCTAACCCTTACTTTAACCCTAACCTTTACCCTTACCCGAACCCTAAACTTAACCCTAACCCAAACCCTAACCCTAACCCTAACCCTAACCCTAAACATAACCCTAACGCTAACCCTAACCCTTACCCTAACCCTTACCCTAACCCTAACCCTAACCCTTAACCTAACACTAAACCTAACATTATACCTAACCCTAACCCTAACACTAACCCTTATCCTTACCCTAACCCCAACCCTAAACCTTACCCTTACTCTAAACCTAACCCTAACCCTAACTCTAGCCCTAACACATATCCTTACCCTAAACCTAACCCTAACCCTAACCCTAACCCTAACCCTAACCCTTACCCTTACTCTAACCCTAACCATAACCCTAACCGTAACCCTCATCCTAACCCTAAACCTAACCCTAACCCTAACACTTACCCTTATCCTAACGCTAACCCTAACCCTAAACCTAACCCTAAACCATACCCTTACCCTAACCCTAAATCTAACCTTAACCCCAAACCTAAACCTAACCCTAACCTTAACCCTAAACCTTACCCTTACCCTAACCCTAACCCTAACCCTAACACTTACCCTTATCCTAACGCTAACCCTAAACCTAACCCTAAGCCTAACCCTAACCTTAACCCTAAACCTTACCCTTACCCTAACAGTAACCCTAACCGTAAACCTAAACCTAACCCTAACCCTAAACCTTACCCTAACCCTAACCCTAATCCTAACTCTAACCTTACCCTTACCCTAACCCTAACCCTAACCCTAAACCTAACCCTACCCCTACACTTACCCTCACCCTAAACCTAACCTCAAACCTAACCCGAACCCTAAAATTAACCCTAACCCTTATCCTTACCCTAACCCTAAAACAAACCCTAACCCTAAACCTAACTCTAAACCGAAACCTAATCTTTACCCTTACACTAACCCTAACCCTAACCCTAACCGTAACCCCTAAGCCTAACCCTAACGCTAACGCTAAACCTTAACCTTACCCTAACCCTAAACCTAACCTTAAACCTAAACCTAACCCTAACCCTTACCCTTTCCCTAACCCTAACGCTAAACCTAACCCTTACCCTAACGCTAACCCTAACCCTTACCCTAAACCTAACCCTATCCCTAACCCTAACCCTAACCCTTACACTTACCTTAAAGCTAACCCTAACCCTAACACTTGCCCTTACCCTAACTCTAACCCTAACCCTAACCATAACCCTAACACATATCCTTTCCCTAACCATAACCCTAACCGTAACCCTAACCCTAACCTTAACCTTTACCCTTGCACGAACCCTAACCCTAAACTTAACCCTAACCTTAACCCTAACCCTAATCCTACCCCTAACCCTTACCCTAACCCTTACCCTATCCCTAACCCTTACCCTTACCCTAACCCTAACCCTAACCTTTACCCTAAACCTAACCCTAACTCTTACCCTAACCCTAACCCTTACCCTTACCCTTACCCTAACCCTAACCCTAAACTTAACCCTAACCCTAACCCTAACCCCTAACCTTAAAAGTAACCCTAAACCTAACCCTAACCGTAACCTTAACCCCAACCCTAAACCTAACACTAACCTAACCCTTACCCTAACACTTACCCTTACCCTAACCCTAACCCTAAACGTTACCCTTACCTCAACCCGAACCCTAACCCTAACACTTACCCTTACCCCAACTCTAACCCTAAACCTAACCCTAACCCTAACACATATCCTTACCCTAACCCTCATCCTAACCGTAACCCTAACCCTAACCTCAACCCTAACCTTTACCCTTACCCGAACCCTAAAGCTAAATTTAACCCTAACCCTAAACCTAACCCTAAACATTACCCTTACCCTAAACCTAATCCTAACCTTAGGCTAAACCTAAACCTTACCCTAACCCTAACCCTAATCCTAACTCTAACACTTACCATTACCCTAACCCTAACCCTAACCCTAAACCTAAACCTAACCCTAACCTTAACCCTAACCCTTACCCTTACCCTAACCCTAACCCTAACCCTAAACCTAACCCTAACCCTAACTCTAACACTTACCCTTAGCCTAACCCTAAGCCTAAACCTAACCCTAACCCTTACTCTTACCCTCACCCTAACCCTAACCTTAACCCTAACCCGAACATTAACCCTAACCCGAACCTTAACCCTAACCCTTATCCTTACCCTAACCCTAACACTAACCCTAAACCTAAAACTAACTCTAACCCTAAACCTAATCCTTACACTTACACTAACCTTAACCCTAACCCTAAACGTAACCCCTAGGCCTAACCCTAAACCTAATGCTCACCATTACCCTTACCCTAACCCTAAACCTAACTTTAACCCTCACCCTAACCCTAACATTTACACTTACCCTAAACCTAACCTTAAACCGTACACTTACCCTAACCATAACCCTAACCCTTACCCTAAACCTAACCCTATCCCTAACCCTAACCCTAACCCTTACCCTTACCTTAACCCTAACCCTAACCCTAACCCTAACCCTTACCCTTACCCTAACTCTAACCCTAACCCTAACCATAACCCTAACACATATCCTTACCCTAACCCTAACCCTAACCCTAACCATACCTAACCCTAAACTTAACCTTTACCCTTAACCGAACGTAACCCTTATCTTAACCCTAACCCTAACCCTAACCCTTACCCTAACCCTTACCCTGTCCCTAACCCTTACACTTACCATAACCCTAACCCTAACAATAACCCTTACACTAAACCTAACCCTAACCCTTACCCTAACCCTAACTCTTAACCTTACCCTTACCCTAACACTAACCCTAAACCTAACACTAACCCTAACCCTAACCCCTAACCTTAAAACTAACCCAAAACCTAACCCTAACCGTAACCTTAACCCGAACCCTAAACCTAACCCTAACCCTAACCCTTACCATAACACTTACCCTAACCCTAACCCTAACTCTAAACCTTACCCTTAACTTATCCCTAACCCTAACCCTAACACTTACCCTTACCCTAACGCTAACCCTAATCCTAATCCTTACCCTAACACATATCCTTACCCTAACCCTAATCCTAACCGCAACCCTAACCATAACCTTAACCCTAATTTTACCCTTACCCGAACCCTAACCCTAAACTTAACGCTAACCCTAACCCTAACCCTTACCGTAACCCTTACCCTAAACCTAACCCTTAGCCTTACCCTAACACTAAACCTAAAATTAACCCTAATCCTAACACTAACCCTTACCCTTACCCTAAACCTAACCCTAACCCTAAACCTAACCCTAACCCTAACCCTAACCCTAAACCTAACCCTAACCCTAACTCTAACCCTTACCCTTAGCCTAACCCTAACCCTAAACCAAACCCCAACCCTTACACTTACCCTCACCCTAACCCTAACCTTAACCCTAACCCGAACCCTAACCCTAACCCTAACCTTAACCCTAACCCTTATCCTTACCCTAACCCTAACACTAACCCTAGCCCTAATCCTAACTCTAACCCTAAACCTAATCCATATCCTTACACTAACCCTAACCCTAACCCTAACCGTAACACCTAAGCCTAACCCTAACCCTAACGCTAAAACTTACCATTACCCTAACCCTAAACCTAACCTTAAACCTAACCCTAACCCTAACCCTAAACCTTACCCTTACCCTAACTGTAGCCCTAACCCTTACTCTAAACGTAACCCTATCCCTAACCCTAACCCTAACCCTTACCCTTACCTTAACCCTAACTCTAACCCTGACACTTACCCTTACCCTAACTCTAACCCTTACCCTAACTCTAAACCTAACACATATCCTTACCCTAACCCTAACCCTAACCCTAACTTTAACCCTAACCTTTACCCTTACCCGAACCCTAAACTTAACCCTAACCCAAACCCTAACCCTAACCCTAACGCTAACCCTAACCCTAACCCTAACCCTAAACATAACCCTAACCCTAACCCTAACCCTTACCCTAACCCTTACCCTAACCCTAACCCTTACCCTTACCCTAACACTAAACCTAACATTAACCCTAACTCTAACCCTAACCCTTATCCTTACCCTAACCCCAACCCTAAACGTTACCCTTACTCTAAACCTAACCCTAACCCTAACCCTAACTGTAGCCCTAACACATATCCTTACCCTAAACCTAACCCTAACCCTAACAGTAACCCTAACCCTAACCCTTACCCTTACTCTAACCCTAACCATAACCCTACCCGTAACCCTCATCCTAACCCTAACACTAAACCTAACCCTAACCCTATCACTTACCCTTATCCTAACGCTAACACTAACCCTAAACCTAACCCTAAACCATACGCTTACCCTAACCCTAAATCTAACCTTAACCCCAAACCTAAAAATAACCCTAACCTTAACCCTAAACCTTACCCTTACCCTAGCCCTAACCCTAACCCTAACACTTACCCTTATCCTAACACTAACCCTAAGCCTAACCCTAAGCCTAACCCTAACCTTAACCCTAAACCTTACCCTTACCCTAACACTAACCCTAACCCTAAACCTAAACATAACCCTAACCCTAAACCTTACCCTAAACCTAACCCTAATCCTAACTCTAACCCTTACCCTTACCCTAACCCTAACCCTAACCCTAAACCTAACCCTACCCTATCCTTAACCCTAACCCTTACCCTTACCCTAACCCTAACCCTAACCCTAAACCTAACCCTAACCCTAACTCTAACACTTACCCTTAGCCTAACCCTAAGCCTAAACCTAACCCTAACCCTTATTCTTACCCTCACCCTAAACCTAGCCTCAAACATAACCCGAACCCTAACCTTAACCCTAACCCTTATCCTTACCCTAACCCTAACACTAAACCTAACCCTAAACCTAACTCTAAACCGAAACCTAATCCTTACCCTTACACTAACCCTAACACTAACCCTAACCGTAACCCCTAAGCCTAACCCTAACCCTAACGCTAAACCTTACCCTTACCCTAACCCTAAACCTAACCTTAACCCTAAACCTATCCCTAACCCTTACCCTTACCCTAACCCTAATGCTAAACCTAACCCTTACCCTAACCCTAACCCTAACCCTTACCCTAAACCTAACCCTATCCCTAACCCTAACCCTAACTCTTACACTTACCTTAAAGCTAACCCTAACCCTAACACTTACCCTTACCCTAACTCTAACCCTAACCCTAACCATAACCCTAACACATATCCTTACCCTAAACATAACCCTAACCGTAACCCTAACCCTAAACCTAACCCTAACCCTAACCCTAAACTTAACCCTAACCTTAACCCTAACCCTACCCCTACCCCTAACCCTTACCCTAACCCTAACTCTTACCCTTACCCTTACCCTAACCCTAACCCTAAACCAAACCCTAACCCTAACCCTAACCCCTAACCTTAAAACTAACCCTAAACCTAACCCTAACCGTAACCTTAACCCCAACCCTAAACCTAACCCTAACCCTAACCCTTACCATAACACTTACCCTAACCCTAACCCTAACCCTAACCGTTACCCTATCCCTAACCCTTACCCTTACCCTAACCCTAACCCTAACCCCTAACCTTAAAACTAACCCTAAACCTAACCCTAACCGTAACCTTAACCCCAACCCTAAACCTAACCCTAACCCTAACCCTTACCCTTACCCTAACACTTACACTAACCCTAACCCTAACCCTAAACGTTACCCTTACCTCAACCCTAACCCTAACCCTAACACTTACCCTTACCCCAACTCTAACCCCAAACCTAACCCTAACCCTAACACATATCCTTACCCTAACCCTCATCCTAACCCTAACCCTAACCCTAACCCTAACCTTAACCCCAACCCTAAACCTAACCCTAAATCTAACCCTTACCCTAACATTTACCCTAACCCTAACCCTAACCATAACACTTACCATAACCCTAAACCTAACTCTAATGATACCCCTTAACCTAACCCTAACCCTAAATCTAACCCTAACACTTACCCTTACCCTAACCCTTACCCTAACCCTAACATTAACCCTAACCCTAACCCTTACCCTTACTCTAAACATAACCCTATCCCTCAGCCTAAACCTAACCCTAACCCTAACCTTAACCCTAAACCTTACCCTTACTCTAACCCTAACCCTAACTCTAACCCAAAACCTAACCCTAACCCTAAACTTAACCCTAACCCTTACCCTTACCCTAACCCTAACCCTAACCCTAACCCTTAAACTAACCCTAACACTAATCCTAACCACTAACCCTAACCCTTACCCTAACCCTAACAGTAAACCTTACCCTTACCCTAACCCTAAGCCTAACTCTAACCCTAACCATAACCCTAACCCTAATACTTACCCTAACCATAATCCTAACCCTTACTCTAACCCTAACCCTAAACTCAACCTTACCCTAACCCTAACCCTAACCCTTACCCTTACCCTAACCCTAACCCTACACCTAACCCTAACCCTTACCCTCACCCTACCCCTAAACTTATCCCTAACCGTAAACCCAACCCTAGCACTAATCCTAACCCTAACACTAACGCTAAACCTAACCCTTACCCTAACCATAACACTAACCCTAACCCTAACACTAACCCTAAACCTTACCCTCACCGTTACCCTAACCCTAACCCTTAACCTTACCCTAACACTAAACCTAACATTAACCCTAAACCTACCCCTAACCCTTACCCTAACCCTAACCCTAAACCTTACCCTTACCCTAAACCTAACCCTAACGCTAACCCTAACCCTAACCCTAACACATATCCTTACCCTAACCCTAACCCTAACCCTAACACTAACTGTAACCCTAACCCTAACCCTAACCCTTACCATTACCCTAACCCTAACCCTAACCCTAAAACTATCCCTTATCCTAAACCTAACCCTAACCCTAACCCGAAGCCTTAACCTAACCTTAACACTAATCCTAACCACTAACCATAATGCTTACCCTATCCCTAACCCTAACTCTAACCCTAACCATAAACCTAACCGTAACACTTACCCTAACCCTAATCCTAACCCTTAGTCTAACCCTAACCCTAACCTCAAACTTAACCCTAACCCTAACCCAAACCCTAACCTTTACCCTTACCCTAACCCTAACCATAACAATAACCCTTTCCCTAACCCTAACCCTAACCCTAACTTTTACCCTAACCCTAACCCTTACCCTTACCCTAACCCTAACCCTAAACCTAACCCTAACCCTAACCCTAACCCCTAACCCTAAAACTAACCCTAACCCTAACCCTAAACCTTACCCTTAACCTAACCCTAAGACTAACCTTAACCCCAACCCTAAACCTAACCCTAATCCTAACCCTTACCCTTACCCTTACCTTAACCTTAAGCCTAACCCTAACCCTAAACCTAACATTTACCCTAACCCTAAACCTAATTCTAACAATAACTCTTAACCTAACCCTAACACCAACGCTAACCCTAACACTTACCCTTACCCTAAACCTTACCCTAACCCTAACATTAACCCTAACACTTAACCCTAAACCTTACCCTTACCCTAACCCTAACCCTACACCTAACGCTTACCCTCACCCTAATCCTAAACCTAACCCCTCCCCTTACCCTACCGCTAACCCTAACCTTAATCCCAGCCCTAAACCTAACCCTAAACTTAACCCTTACCCTAACACTTACCCTAACCCTAACCCTAACACTTACCCTTACCCTAACCTAACCCTAAACCTAACCCTTACCCTAACCCTAGCCCTAACACTTACCCTAATCCTAACCCAAAAACTAACCCCTAACCCTAACCCTTAACCGAACACTAACCTAACTCTAAACCTAAACCTTAATCTTACCCTAATCCTAAACCTAACTCTAACCCTAACCCTAACCCTAACCCTAAACTTAACCCTAACACTAACCCTAACCCTTGCCCTTAACCTAACCGTAACCCTAAACCTAAACCTAACCCTAACCCTAACCCCTAAGCCTAACCCTAACCCTAACCCTAACCCTTACACTTAACCTACCCCTAACCCTAACCCTAACACTAACCCTTACCCTAAACCCTACCCTAACCCTAACTCTATCCCTAAGCCTTTCCCTAACCCTAACCCTAAGCCTTACCCTTACCCTAACCCTAAACATAAACCTAACCCAAACCCTAAACCTAACCCTAACCCCTACCCTAAACCTAACCCTAACCCTAACCCTAACCCTTACCCTTATCCTAACCCTAAGCCTAACCCTAACCCTAATCCTTACACTTACCCTAAACCTAACCCTAACCCTTCCCCTAAACCTAACCCTAAACCTAACCCTTACCCTTACCTTAACCCTAACAATAACCCTAACCCTTACCCTTACACTAACGCTAACACTAACGCTAACCCTAACCCTTGCCCTTACCCTAACCCTAACCCTAAACTTAACCCCCACCCTAAACCTAACCCTAAGCCTTGCCCCTAGCCTAACCCTATTCCTAAACCTAACCCTAACACTTACCCTCATCCTAAACCTAAACTTAACGCTAAACCTAGCTCTTACCCTAACCGTAACCCTAACCCTATCCCTAAACCTTAGCCTTACCCTAACCCTAACCCTAACCCTAACCCTTACCCTTACCCTAACCCTAAACTTAACCCTAACCCTATCCCTAAACATAACCCTAACCCTAACCCTAACCCTTACCCTAACCCTTACCCTAACCCTAACCCTTCCACTTACCCTAACACTAAACCTAACAATAACCTTAACCCTAACCCTAACCCTTACCCTTACCCTAACACTAAGTCTAACCTTAACCCCAACCATAAACCTAACCCTAACCGGAACCCTAACCATTATCCCTACCATAACCCTAAAACTAAACCTAACCCTATCCCTAACCCTAAACCTAACCCTTACCATATTCCTAACCCTAATCCTAACTCTAACACTTACCCTTACCCTAAACCTAACCCTAACCCTAAACCTAACCCTAACCCTAACCCTAACCCTTACCCTATCCCTAACCCTAATCCTAACCCTAACCCTAACACATATCCTTACCCTCACCCTAACCCTAACCGTAACCCTAACCCTAACCCTAACCTTTACACTTACCCTAACCCTAAACCTAAACTTAACCCTAACCCTAACCCTAACCCTAACACTAACGCTACCCCTAAACCTAACCCTAACCCTAAACCTAACACTTAACCTAACCTTAACACTAATCCTAACAATTAACCCTAACCCTTACCCTAACCCTAACCATAACCCTAACCCTAACCCTAACCCTAACCCTAATAGTAACCCTAACCATAACCATAATCCTTACCCTAACCCTAACCCTAAACCTTACCCTTACCCTAACCCTAACCCTAATCCTTACCCTAAACCTAACCCCAACCCTAACCCTGACCCTAACCCTTACCCTTACCTTAACCCTACCCCTAAACCTAACACATACCCTTACCCTCACTCTAACCCTAACCCTAAACCTAAACCTAACACATATCCTTACCCTAACCCTAACCCTAAACCTAACCCTGACCTTAACCCTAACCCTAACACATATCCTTACCCTAACCCTAACCGTAAACGTAACCCGAACCCTAACCCTACCCTAACCTTTAACCTTACCCTAACCCTAACCCTAACCCTAACACCTAACAGTAACCCTAACCCTAACCCTACCCTTACCCTAATTCTAACCCTAACCCTTAAGCTTACCTTAACCCTAACCCTAACTCTAACCCTAACCCTAACCCTAACCCTAACCTTAACCCTTACCCTATCCCTAACCCTAACCCTAACCCTAACCCTTACCCTTAGCCTAACCATAACCCTAAACCTTACCCTTACCCTCACCCTAACCCTAACCTTAACCCCAATTTGAACCCTACCCTAACCCTAACCTTAATCCTAATCCTTATCCTTACCCTAAACCTAACACTAACCCTAACCCTCAACCTAACTCTAACCCGAAACCTAACCCTTACCCTTACCCTAACCCTAACCCTAACCCTAACCGTAACCCCGAAGGCTAACCCTAACCCTAACGCTAACCCTTACACTTATCCTAACCCTACCCCTCACCTTAACCCTAACCTGTACCCTTACCCTAACTCTAAACCTAACCTTAAACCTAACCCTAACCCTAACCCTTACCTTTACCCTAACCCTAAA
The DNA here is from genome assembly GCA_024803745.1 of Megascapheus bottae. NCBI lineage: Eukaryota > Metazoa > Chordata > Mammalia > Rodentia > Geomyidae > Megascapheus > Megascapheus bottae. The sequence goes on from JANJXV010000049.1 coordinate 1,537,435, forward strand.
CCTAACCCTAATCCTTACCCTTACCCTAACCCTAACCCTATCCCTTACCCTAAACCTAACCCCAAACCTAACCCTGACTCTAACCCTTACCCTTACCTTAACCCTAACCCTAACACATATCCTTACCCTCACTCTAACTCTAACCCTAACCCTAACCCTAACACATATCCTTACCCTAACCCTAACCCTAGCCCTAACCTTAACCCTACCCTAAACTTTACCCTTACCCTAACCCTAACCCTAAACCTACCCCTAACAGTAACCCTAACCCTAACCCTAACCCTTACCCTTACCCTAATCCTAACCTTAAACCTTACCCTTACCATAACCCTAACCCTAACTCTAACCCTAACCATAACCCTAACACTAACACTTACCCTAACCCTAATCCTAACCCTTACTCTAACCCTAACCCTACCTCAACCTTAACCTAACCCTAACCCTAACCCTTACCATTACCCTAACCCTAAACCTAACCCTAACCCTTACCCTAACCCTAACTCTTAACCTAAACCTAACCCTAACCCTAACCTCAAACTTAACCCTAACACAAACCCTAAACATAAACCTTACCCTTAACCTAACCCTAAACCTAACACTAACCCTAAACTTAACCCTAACCCTTACCCTTACCCTAACCCTAACCCTAACCCTAACCGTAAACCTAACCCTAACCCTAACCCTAACCCTTACCCTTAGACTAAACCTAACCCTACCTCTAACCCTAACCCTTACTCTTACCCTCACCCTAACCCTAAGCTTATCCCTAACCCGTACACTTACCCTAACCCTAAACCTAACATTAACTCTAACCCTAACCCTAACCTTTACCCTTACCCTAACCCTAACCCTAACCTAAACCTTACCCTTACCCTAACCCTAACCCTAACGCTGACCCTAAAGCCAACCCCAACACTAACCCTGAACCTAACCCTTACCCTTACCTTAACCCTAACCCGAACAAATAACCTTACCCTAACTCTATCCCTAACCCTAACCCTAACCCTAACACATATCCTTACCCTAACCCTAACATTAACCGAAACCCTAAACCTAACCCTAACCTAACCCTAACCTTTACACTTGCCCTAACCCTAAACCTAAACTTAACCCTAACCCTAACCCTAAACCTAAACCCAACCCTAACACTAATCCTAACAATTAACCCTAACCCTTACCCTAACCCTAACCCTAACCCAAACCCTAAACCTAACCCTAACCCTAACTCTAAACCTTACCCTTACCCTAAACCAAACCCTATCCCTAAACCTAACCCTAAACCTAAACCTTACCCTTGCCCTAACCCTAACCCTAACCCTTACCCTAAACCAAACCCTATCCCTAATCATAAACCTAACCCTAACCCTAACCTTAACCCTAACCCTTACCCTTACACTTACCCTAACCCTAACCCTAAGCCTAACCCTAAACCTAACCCTAACCCTAACTCTAACACTTACCCTTAGCATAACCCTAACCCTAAACCTAACCCTAACCCTAACCTTAATCCTAACCCTTACCTTACCCTAACCCTAACCCTAACCCAAACCCTAAACCTAACCCTAACAATAACCCTAACCCTTACCCTAATCCTAAACCTAACTCTTACCCTAACCCTAACCCTTACCCTTACCATAACCCTAACCCTAAACCTAACCCTAACCCCTAACCTTAAAACTAACCCTAAACCTAACCCTAACCGTAATCTTAACCCCAACCCTAAACCTAACCCTAAACCTAACCCTTACCCTAACACTTACCCTAACCCTAACTCTAAACCTTACCCTTAACTTAACCCTAACCCTAACCCTAACCCTTACCCTAACCCTAACCCTACCCCTAACCCTAACCCTACACCTTACCCTTACCCTAAACCTAACCCTATCCCTAACCCTAACCCTAACCCCAACCCTAAACCTTAACCTTACCCTAACCCTAACCCTAACCCTTACCCTAACCCTAACCCTTATCCTTTCCTTAACCCTAACCCTAACTCTAAACCTTACCCTTACCCTAAACCAAACCCTATCCCTAAACCTAACCCTAAACCTTAACCTTACCCTTGCCCTAACCCTAACCCTAACCCTTACCCTAAACCAAACCCTATCCCTAATCCTAAACCTAACCCTAACCCTAACCTTAACCCTAACCCTTACCCTTACCCTTACCCTAACCCTAACCCTAAGCCTAACCCTAAACCTAACCCTAACCCTAACTCTAACACTTACCCTTAGCCTAACCCTAAGCCTAAACCTAACTCTAACCCTTACTCTTACCTCACCCTAACCCTAACCTTAATCCTAACCCGACCCCTAACCCTAACCCTAACCCTAACACTAACCCTAACCCTAAACCTAACTCTAACCCTAAACCTAATCCTTACCCTTACATTAACCCTAATCCTAACCCTAACCGTAACACCTAAGCCTAACCCTAACCCTAACGCTAACCCTTACCCTTACCCTAACCCTAAACCTAACCTTAACCCTAACCCTTACCCTTACCCTAACCCTAACCCTAACCCTTACCCTAAACCTAACACTATACCTAACACTAACCTTAACCTTTACTCTTACCTTAACCCTAACCCTAACCCTAACACTTACCCTTACCCTAACTCTAACCCTAAACCTAACCATAATCCTAACACATATTCTTACCCTAACCCTAATCCTAACCGTAACCCTAAACTTAACCTAACCTTAACCTTTACCCTTACCCGAACCCTAACCCTAAACTTAACCCTAACCCTATCCCTAACCCTAACACTAACATTAACGCTAACACTAACCGTAACCCTAAACATAACCCTAACCCTAACCGTAACCCTTACTCAAACCCTTACCCTAATCTTAACCCTTACCCTTACCCTTACCCCAACCCTAAACCTGACCCTAACCCTAACCCTTGCCCTAACACTTACCCTAACCCTAACCCTAACCCTAACCCTAACACTTACCCTAACCCTTACACTAACGATAACCCTTAACCTAACCCTAACCCTAACGCTAACCCTAACTCTTACCCTTACCCTAACCCTTACCCTAACCCTAAACTTAACCTTAACCCTAACCCTAAACCTAACCCTAAACCTAACCCTAACCCTAACCTTAACCCTAACCCTTACTCTTACCCTAACCCTAACCCTAACCCTAAACCTAACCCTTAACTTTACCCTAACCCTAAACCTAAACCTAATACTAACCCTAACCCTAACCCTAACCCTTAACCTACACTAACACTAACCCTAACACTAAACTTATACCCTAAGCCAAATCCTAACCCTAACCCTAACACTTACCCTTACCCTTACCCCAACCCTAAACCTAACCCTAACCCTAACCCTTGCCCTAACACTTACCCTAACCCTAACCCTAACCCTAACCCTAACACTTACCCTAAACCTAACTCTAACGATAACCCTTAACCTAACCCTAACACTAACGCTAACCCTTACTCTTACCCTCACCGTAACCCTAACCTTAATCCTAACCCGACCCCTAACCCTAACCCAAACCCTAACACTAACCCTAACCCTAACCCTAACTCTAACCCTAAACCTAATCCTTACCCTTACACTAACCCTAATCCTAACCCTAACCGTAACACCTAAGCCTAAACCTAACCCTAACGCTAATCCTTACCCTTATCCTAACCCTAAACCTAACCCTAACCCTAACCCTAACCCTTACCCTTACCCTAACCCTAACCCTAACCCTTACACTAAACCTAACACTATACCTAACACTAACCTTAACCTTTACTCTTACCTTAACCCTAACCCTAACCCTAACACTTACCCTTACCCTAACTCTAACCCTAACCCTAACCATAACCCTAACACATATTCTTACCCTAACCCTAATCCTAACCGTAACCCTAAACTTAACCCTAACCTTAACCTTTACCCTTACCCGAACCCTAACCCTAAACTTAACCCTAACCCTATCCCTAACCCTAACACTAACATTAACGGTAACACTAACCGTAACCCTAAACATAACCCTAACCCTAACCGTAACCCTTACTCTAACCCTTACCCTAATCTTAACCCTTACCCTTACCCTTACCTCAACCCTAAACCTGACCCTAACCCTAACCCTTGCCCTAACACTTACCCTAAACCTAACCCTAACCCTAACACTAACACTTACCCTAACCCTTACTCTAACGATAACCCTTAACCTAACCCTAACCCTAACACAAACCTAACTCTTACCCTTACCCTAACCCTTACCCTAACCCTAAACTTAACCTTAACCCTAACCCTAAACCTAACCCTAAACCTAAACCTAACCCTAACCTTAACCCTAACCCTTACACTTACCCTAACCCTAACCCTAACCCTAACCCTAAACCTAACCCTAACACTTAACTTTACCCTAACCCTAAACCTAAACCTAATACTAACCCTAACCCTAACCCTAACCCTTAACCTACACTAACACTAACCCTAACACTAAACTTATACCCTAAGCCAAATCCTAACCCTAACCCTAACACTTACCCTTACCCTTACCCCAACCCTAAACCTAACCCTAACCCTAACCCTTGCCCTAACACTTACCCTAACCCTAACCCTAACCCTAACACTTACCCTAACCCTAACTCTAACGATAACCCTTAACCTAACCCTAACACTAACGCTAACAGTTACTCTTACCCTCACCGTAACCCTAACCTTAACCCTAACCCGAACCCTAACCCTAACCCTTATTCTTACCCTAATCCTAACACTAACCCTAACCCTAAACCTAACTCTAACCCTAAACCTAATCCTTACCCTTACACTAAACCTAACCCTAACCCTTACCATAACCCCTAAGCCTAAACCTAAACCTAACGCTACCCCTTACCCTTACCCTAACCCTAAACCTAACCTTAACCCTAACCCTAACCCTAACCCTTACCCATACCCTAACCCTAACCCTAAACCTAACCCTAACACTTACCCTAACCCTAACCCTAACTCTAACGATAACCCTTAACATAACCCTAAACCTAACGTTAACCCTAACACTTACGCTTACCCTAACCCTTACCCTAACCCTAACATTAACCCTAAC
>JANJXV010000049.1:1545000-1630000 GCA_024803745.1 Megascapheus bottae
CTAACAGTAACCCTAACCTTAACCCTAACCCTAACCCTTACCCTTACTCTAACCCTAACCATACCCTAACCGTAACCCTCATCCTAACCCTAACCCTAACCCTAACCCTATCACTTACCCTTATCCTAACGCTAACCCTAACCCTAAACCTAACCCTAAAGCATACCCTTAACCTAACCCTAAATCTAACCTTAACCCCAAACCTAAACCTAACCCTAACCTTAACCCTAAACCTTAACCTTACCCTAACCCTAACCCTAACCCTAACACTTACCCTTATCCTAACGCTAACCCTAACCCTAACCCTAAGCCTAACCCTAACCTTAACCCTAAACCTTACCCTTACCCTAACACTAACCCTAACCCTAAACATAAACATAACCCTAACCCTAAACCTTACCCTAACCCTAACCCTAATCCTAATTCTAACCCTTACCCTTACCCTAACCCTAACCCTAACCCTACCCCTATCCTTAACCCTAACCCTTACCCTTACCCTAACCCTAACCCTAACACTAAACCTAACCCTAACCCTAACTCTAACACTTACCCTTAGCCTAACCCTAAGCCTAAACCTAACCCTAACCCTTACTCTTACCCTCACCCTAAACCTAACCTCAACCCTAACCCGAACCCTAACGTTAACCCTAACCCTTATTCTTACCCTAACCCTAACACTAACCCTAACCCTAAACCTAACTCTAAACCGAAACCTAATACTTACCCTTACACTAACCCTAACCCTAACCCTAACCGTAACCCCTAAGCCTAACCCTAACCCTAACGCTAAACCTTACCCTTACCCTAACCCTAAACCTAACCTTAACCCTAAACCTAACCCTAACTCTTACCCTTACCCTAACCCTAACGCTAAACCTAACCCTTACCCTAACCCTACCTGTAACCCTTACCCTAAACCTAACCCTATCCCTAACCCTAACCCTAACCCTTACACTTACCTTAAAGCTAACCCTAACCCTAACACCTACCCTTACCCTAACTCTAACCCTAACCCTAACCATAACCCTAACACATATCCTTACCCTAACCATAACCCTAAACCTAACCCTAACCCTAACACTAACCTTAACCTTTACCCTTACACGAACCCTAACCCTAAACTTAACCCTAACCTTAACCCTAACCCTAACCCTACCCCTAACCCTTACCCTAACCCTAACTCTTACCCTTACCCTTACCCTAACCCTAACCCCAACCCTAAACCTAACCCTAACCCTAACCCTTACCATAACACTTACCCTAACCCTAACCCTAACTCTAACCCTTACCCTAACCCTTACCCTATCCCTAACCATTACCCTTACCCTAACCCTAACCCTAACCTTTACCCTAAACGTAACCCTAACTCTTACCCTAACCCTAACCCTTACCCTTAGCCTAACCCTAACCCTAACCCTAACCCTAACCCCTAACCTTAAAACTAAACCTAAACCTAACCCTAACCGTAACCTTAACCCCAACCCTAAACCTAAACCTAACCCTAACCCTTACCCTTACCCTAACACTTACCCTAACCCTAACCCTAACCCTAAACGTTACCCTTACCTCAACCCTAACCCTAACCCTAACACTTACCCTTACCCCAAATCTAACCCTAAACCTAACCCTAACCCTAACACATATCCTTACCCTAACCCTCATCCTAACCATAACCCTAACCCTAACCTCAACCCTAACCTTTACCCTTACCCGAACCCTAAACCTAAATTTAACCCTAACCCTAAACCTAACCCTAACACTAAACCTAACCCTAACACTAACACTAACGCTAATCCTAACCCTAACCCTAACCCTAAACCTAACCCTAACCCTAACCCTTACCCTAACCCGTAACCTACACCTAACCCTTACCCTTACCCTAACACTAAACCTAACCTTAACACTTTCCCTAACCCTAACCCTTACACTTACCCTAACCCTAACCCTAACCCTAACCCTTACCCTAACACTAAACCTAACCCTAACCCTAACCCTAAACCTTAACCTTACACTAACCCTAACCCTAACCCTTACCCTAACCCTAACCCTTAACCTTAACTTAAACCTAATCCTAACCCTAAACCTTACCCTTCCCCTAAACCTAACCCTATCCCTAACCCTAACCCTAACCCTTACCCTAACCCGTAACCTAAACCTAACCCTTACCCTAACACTAAACCTAACCTTAACACTTTCCCTAACCCTAACCCTTACCCTTACCCTAACCCTAAACCTAACCCTAACCCTAACCCTTACCCTAACACTAAACCTAACCCTAAGCCTAACCCTAAACCTTAACCTTACACTAACCCTAACCCTAACCCTTACCCTAACCCTAACCCTTAACCTTCACTTAAACCTAATCCTAACCCTAAACCTTACCCTTCCCCTAAACCTAACCCTATCCCTAACCCTAACCCTAACCCTAAACCTTACCCTTACCCTAACTCTAACCCTAACTCTTATCCTAAACCTAACCCTAACCCTAACTCTAACCCTAACCCTAACCCTAACCCTAACCTTAACCATAACCCTTACCCTTACCCTAACCCTAACCCTAACCCTAACCATAAACCTAACCGTAACCCTAACTCTAACACTTAACCTTAGCCTAACCCTAAGCCTAAACCTAACCCTAACCCTTACTCTTACCCTCACCCTAAACCTAAACTTAACCCTTACACTAACCCTAATCCTAACCCTAACCGTAACCCCTAAGCCTAAGCCTTACCCTAACGCTAACCCTTACCCTAACCCTAAACCTAAACTTAACCCTAACCAGAAGCGTAACATTTACCCTTACCCTAACCATAACCATAACCTTACCCTTACCCTAACCCTAACATTAACCCTAAACCTAAACCTAACCCTATCCCTAACCCTAACCCTAACCTAACCCTAAACCTAACCCTTACCCTAACCCTAGCCCTAACACTTACCGTAACCCTAACCCCAAAACTAACCTCTAACCCTAACCCTTAACCGAACACTAACCTAACTCTAAACCTAAACCTTAACCTTACCCTAACCCTAAACCTAACTCTAACCCTAACCCTAACCCTAACCCTAAACTTAACCCTAACCCTAACCCTAACCCTTGCCCTTACCCTAACCCTAACCCTAAACCTAACCCTAACCCTAACCCTAACCCCTAAGCCTAACCCTAACCCTAACCCTTACACTTAACCTAACCCTAACCCTAACCCTAACACTTACCCTTACCCTAAACCCTACCCTAACCCTAACTCTATCCCTAAGCCTTTCCCTAACCCTAACCCTAACCCTTACCCTTACCCTAACCCTAAACATAAACCTAACCCTAACCCTAAACCTAACCCTAACCCTAACCCTAACCCTAACCCTAACCCTAACACTTACCCTTATCCTAACCCTAAGCCTAACCCTAACCCTAAACCTTACACTTACCTTAAACCTAACCCTAACCCTTCCCCTAAACCTAACCCTAAACCTAACCCTTACCCTTACCTTAACCCTAACAATAACCCTAACCCATACCCTTACACTAACGCTAACACTAACCCTAACCCTAACCCTAAATCTAACCCTAACACTTACCCTTACCCTAACTCTTATCCTAACCCTAATATTAACCCTAACCCTAACCCTAACCCAAACCTTACCCTTGCCCTAAGCCTAACCCTAACCCTAACCCTAACCCTAACCCTTATCCTAACAATAACCCTAACCCTAACCCTAACCCTTAAACTAACCCTAACACTAATCCTAACCACTAACCCTAACCCTTACCCTAACCCTAACAGTAAACCTTACCCTTACCTTAACCCTAAGCGTAACTCTAACCCTAACCATAACCCTAACCCTAATACTTACCCTAACCCTAATCCTAACCCTTACTCTAAACCTAACCCTAAACTCAACCTTACCCTAACCCTAACCCTTACCCTAACCCTAACCCTAAACCTAACCCTAAACCTTACCCTCACCCTACCCCTAAACTTAAGCCTAACCGTAAACCCAACCCTAGCACTAATCCTAACCCTAACACTAACGCTAACCCTAACCCTAACCATAACCATAACACTAACCCTAACCCTGACACTAACCCTAACTCTTACCCTCACCGTTACCCTAACCCTAACCCTTAACCTTACCCTATCCCTAACCCTAACCCTAACCCTAACCCTTACCCTTAGCCTAACCATAACCCTAAACCTTACCTTTACCCTCACCCTAACCCTAACCTTAACCCTAATTCGAACCCTACCCCTAAACCTAACCTTAATCCTAACCCTTATCCTTACCCTAAACCTAACACTAACCCTAACCCTCAACCTAACTCTAACCCTAAACCTAAACCTTACCCTTATCCTAACCCTAACCCTAACCCTAACCGTAACCCCGAAGGCTAACCCTAACCCTAACACTAACCCTTACCCTTATCCTAACCCTACCCCTCACCTTAACCCTAACCTGTACCCTTACCCTAACTCTAAACCTAACCTTAAACCTAACCCTAACCCTAACCCTTACCTTTACCCTAACCCTAAACCTAACCCTAACCCTAAACCTTACACTTACCCTAACCCTAACCCTAACCCTTACCCTAAACCTAACCCCAAACCTAACCCTGACTCTAACCCTTACCCTTACCTTAACCCTAACCCTAACACATACCCTTACCCTCACTCTAACCCTAACCCTAACCCTAACCCTAACACATATCCTTACCCTAACCCTAACCCTAACCCTAACCTTAACCCTACCGTAAACTTTACCCTTACCATAACCCTAACCCTAACACTAACCATAACAGTAACCCTAACTCTAAACCTAACCCTTACCCTTACCCTAATCCTAACCTTAAACCTTACCCTTACCATAACCCTAACCCTAACTCTAACCCTAACCATAACCCTAACACTAACACTTACCCTAACCCTAATCCTAACCCTTACTCTAACCCTAAACCTAACCTCAACCTTAAACTAACCCTAACCCTAACCCTTACCATTACCCTAACCCTAAACCTAACCCTAACCCTTACCCTAACCCTAACTCTTAACCTAAACCTAACCCTAACCCTAACCTCAACCTTAACCCTAACACAAACCCTAAACCTAACCCTTACCCTTAACCTAACCCTAACCCTAAACCTAACACTAACCCTAAACTTAACCCTAACCCTTACCCTTACCCTAACCCTAACCCTAACCCTAACCGTAAACCTAACCCTAACCCTAACCCTAACCCTTACCCTTAGACTAAACCTAACCCTACCTCTAACCCTAACCCTTACTCTTACCCTCACCCGAACCCTAACCTTAACCCTAACCCGAACACTAACTCTAATCCTAACCTTAACCCTAACCCTTATCCTTACCCTAACCCTAACACTAACCCTAACCCTAAACCTAACTCTAACCCTAAACCTAATCCTTATCCTTACACTAACCCTAACCCTAACCCTAACCGTAACCCCTAAGGCTAACCCTAACCCTAATGCTAAACCTTACCCTTATCCTAACCCTAAACCTAACCTTAACCCTAACCCTAACCCTAACCCTTACCCTTACCCTTACCCTAATCCTAATACTTACTCTAAACCTTACCCTTACTCTAAACCTAACTCTAAACTTTACCCTAAACCTAACCCTATCCCTAACCCTAACCCTAAACCTTACTCTTACCTTAACCCTAACCCTAACCCTAACACTTACCCTTACCCTAACTCTAACCCTAAACCTAACCCTAACCCTAACACATATCCTTACCCTAACCCTAATCCTAACCGTAACCCTAACCCTAACACTAACCCTAAGCTTTACCCTTACCCGAACCATAACACTAAACTAAACCCAAACCCTAAACCTATCCCTAACACTAACCCTAACCCTAACACTAACGCTAAACCTAACCCTAACCCTAACATAACCCTAACCCTAACCCTAACCTAACCCTAACCCTTACCCTAACCCTTACCCTAACCCTAACCCTTACCCTGACCCTAACACTAAACCTAACATTAACCATAACCCTAACCCTAACCCTAACCTTAACCCTTACACTAAACCTAACCCTAACCCCAACCCTTACCCTTATCCTAACGCTAACCCTAACCCTAAACCTAACCCTAAACCTTACCCTTACCCTAACCCTAAATCTAACCCTAACCCTTACCCTAACCCTAACCCTAATACTAACTCTAACCCTTACCCTTACCCTAACCCTAACCCTAACTCTAAACCTAACCCTAACCCTAACCTTAACCCTAACCCTTACACTTACCCTAACCCTAACCCTAATCCTAAACCTAACCCTAACCCTAACCCTAACCCTTACCCTTAGGCTAACCCTAAACCTAAACCTAAACCTAACCCTTACTCTTACCCTCACCCTAACCCTAAACCGAACCCTAACCCTAACCCTAAACTTAACACTAACCCTTATGATTACATTAAGCCTAACACTAACCCTAAACCTAAATCTAACTCTAACCCTAAACCTAATCCTTACCCTTACACTAACACTAATACTAAGCCTAACCATAACCCCTAAGCCTCACCCTAACTCTAATGCTACCCCTTACCCTTAGCCTAACCCTAAACCTAACCTTAACCCTAACCCTAACCCTAACCCTTACCCTTACCCTAACTCTAACCCTAACCCTAACCTTTACCGTTATCCGAATTCTAACCCTAAACTTAACCCTAACCCTAAACCTAAACCTAACCCTAACGCTAATGCTAACCCTAACCCCAAACTTAACCCCAACCCTAAACCTAACCCTAACCCTAACACTAACCCTAACACTTACCTTTACCCTAACACTAACATTAACACTAACCCTTAACCCTAACCCTTACCCTTACCATAACCCTAAACCTAACGCTTAGGCTTACGCTCACCCTAACCCTAACCCTAACCCTTACCCTTACACTAAACCTAACCCTAATCTTAATTCCAGACCTAAACCTAACCCTAACCTTAACCCTTACCCTAACACTTACCCTAACCCTAACCCTAACCCTAACACTTACCCTAACTCTTACAATAACCCTTACCCTAACCATATCCCTAACCCTAACCCTAACACTTACCCTTACCCTAACCCTAAACCTAAACCTAACCCTTACCCTAACCCTAACCCTTACCCTAACCCTAACCAAAACCCTAACCCCTAACCCTAAATCTTAACCGTACACTAACCTAACCCTAAACCTAAAACTTAACCTTACCCTAACCCTAAAACTAACTCTAACCCTAAACCTAACCCTAACCCTAAACTTAACCCTAACACTAACCCTAACCCTTGCCCTTACCCTAACCCTAACCCTAAACCTAAACTTAACATTAACCCTAACCCCTAAGCCTAACCCTAACCCTAACCCTTACCCTTATCCTAACCCTAACCCTAACCCTATCACTTACCCTTAACCTAAACCCTACCCTAACCCTAACTCTATCCCTAAGCCTTACCATAACCGTAACCCTAACCCTTACCCTTACACTAACCCTAAACATAAACCTAACCCTAACCCTAAACCTAACTGTAACCCTTACCCTAACCCTAACTCTTACTCTTACCCTAACCCTAACCATAAACCTAACCCTAACCCTAACCCTAACCCTTACCCTTACCCTAAAACTAAACCTTACCTTAACCCTAACCCTAACCCTAAACCTTACCCTTATCCTAACCCTAACCCTAACCCTAACAATTACCATAACCATAACCCTAACCCTAACCCTTACCCTAAACCTAACCCTAACACTAACCCTTACTCTTACCTTAACCCTAACCCTAACCATAACCCTTACCATTACCCTAACGCTAACCCTAATCCTACCCCTAATCCTAACCATTACGCTTACCCTAACACTAAATCTAACCTCAACCCCAACCCTAAACCTAACCCTAAACTTAACCCTAGCCCTTATTCTTACCCTAACCCTAACCCTAAACCTAACTCCAACCCTAACCCTAACCCTTACACTATCCCTAAACCTAATCCTAACTCTAACCCTTACTCTTACCCTAACCCTAACCCTAACCCTAAACCTAACCCTAACCCTAACCTTAACCCTAACCCTTACCCTTACCCTAACCCTAACCCTAACCCTAACCCAAAACCTAACCCTAACCCTAATCCTAACCCTTACCCTTAGCCTAACCCTAACCCTAAATCTAACCCTAAACCTTACCCTTACCCTCACCCTAACCCTAACCTTAACCCTAACCCGAACCCTACCCCTAACCCTAACCTTAAACCTAACCCTTATTCTTACCCTAAACCTAACACTAACCCTACCCGAAACCTAACTCTAACCCTAAACCTAACCCTTACCCTTACCCTAACCCCAACCCTAACCCTAACCACTAAGCATAACCCTAACACTAACGCTAACCCTTCCCCTTATCCTAAACCTAACCCTCACCCTAACCCTAACACGTACACTTACCCTAACCCTAAACCTAACCTTAACCCTAACCCTAACCCTAACCCTTACCCTTACCCTAACCCTAACCCTAAACCGAAAACTTACCCTTACCCTAACCCTAACCCTAACGCTGACCCTAAAGCCAACCCCAACCCTAACCCTGACCCTAACCCTTACCCTTACCTTAACCCTAACCCTAACCCTAACACATAACCTTACCCTAACTCTATCCCTAACCCTAACCCTAACCCTAACACATATCCTTACCCTAACCCTAACATTAACCGAAACCCTAAACCTAACCCTAACCTAACCCTAACCTTTACACTTGCCCTAACCCTAAACCTAAACCCAACCCTAACACTAATCCTAACAATTAACCCTAACCCTTACCCTAACCCTAACAATAACCCTAACCCTAACACTTACCCTAACCCTAACTCTAACCGTAACCCTAACCCTAAACCTAACCCTAACCTTTACCCTTACCCTAACCCTAAACCTAATCCTAACCCTAACCCTTACCCTAACCCTAACCCTAATCCTAACTCTAACCCTTACCCTTACCCTAACCCTAACCCTAACCCTAACCCTAACCTAAACCCAACCCTAACACTAATCCTAACAATTAACCCTAACCCTTACCCTAACCCTAACAATAACCCTAACCCTAACACTTACCCAAACCCTAACCCTAACCTTAACCCTAACCCTAAACCTAACCCTAACCTTTACCCTTACCCTAACCCTAATCCTAACTCTAACCCTTACACTTACCCTAAACCTAACCCTAACCCTAAACCTAACCCTAACCCTAACCTTAACCCTAACCTTTACACTTACCCTAACCCTAACCCTAACCCTAATCCTAAACCTAACCCTAACCCTAACCCTAACCCTTACCCTTAGGCTAACCCTAACCCTAAACCTAAACCTAACCCTTACTCTTACCCTCACCCTAACCCTAACCCGCACCCTAACCCTAATCCTAAACTTAACACTAACCCTTATCCTTACATTAAGCCTAACACTAACCCTAAACCTAAATCTAACTCTAACCCTAAACCTAATCCTTACCCTTACACTAACCCTAATCCTAACCCTAACCATAACCCCTAAGCCTCACCCTAACTCTAATGCTAACCCTTACCCTTAGCCTAACCCAAAACCTAAACTTAACCCTAACCCTAACCCTAACCCTTACCCTAACTCTAACCCTAACCCTAAATCTAACCCTAACCTTTACCCTTATCCGAACCCTAACCCTAAACTTAACCCTAACCCTAACCCTAAACCTAACCCTAACGCTAACGCTAACCTTTACCCTAAACTTAACCCCAACCCTAAACCAAACCCTAACCCTAACCCTTACCCTAACCCTTACCCTAACCCTAACCCTAACCCTAACCCTAAACCTAAACCAAACACTTACACTTACCCTAACCCCAACCCTAACCCTAACCACTAAGCCTAACCCTAACACTAACGCTAACCCTTCCCCTTATCCTAAACCTAACCCTCACCCTAACCCTAACCCTTACCCTTAGGCTAACCCTAACCCTAAACCTAAACCTAACCCTTACTCTTACCCTCACCCTAACCCTAACCCGAACCCTAACCCTAATCCTAAACTTAACACTAACCCTTATCCTTACATTAAGCCTAACACTAACCCTAAACCTAAATCTAACTCTAACACTAAACCTAATCCTTACCCTTACACTAACCCTAATCCTAACCCTAACCATAACCCCTAAGCCTCACCCTAACTCTAATGCTAACCCTTACCCTTAGCCTAACCCTAAACCTAAACGTAACCCTAACCCTAACCCTAAACCTTACCCTTACCCTAACTCTAACCCTAACCCTAACCCTAACCCTATCCTTTACCCTTATCCGAACCCTACCCCTAAACTTAACCCTAACCCTAACCCTAAACCTAACCCTAACGCTAACGCTAACCCTTACCCTAAACTTAACCCCAAACCTAAACCAAACCCTAACCCTAACCCTTACCCTAACCCTTACCCTAACCCTAACCGTAACCCTAAACCTAAACCAAACACTTACACTTAACCTAACCCCAACCCTAACCTTAACCACTAAGCCTAACCCTAACACTAACGCTAACCCTTCCCCTTATCCTAAACCTAACCCTCACCCTAATCCTTACCCTTACCCTAACCCTAACCCTAACCCTGACCATAAAGCCAACCCCAACCCTAACCCTGACCCTAACCCTTACACTTACCTTAACCCTAACCCTAACCCTAACACATAACGTTACCCTAACTCTATCCCTAACCCTAATCCTAACCCTAACACATATCCTTACCCTAACCCTAACATTAACCGAAACCCTAAACCTAACCCTAACCCTAACCCTAACCTTTACACTTACCCTAACCCTTAACCTAAACTTAACCCTAACCCTATCCCTAAACCTAAACCCAACCCTAACACTAATCCTAAAAATTAACCCTAACCCTTACCCTAACCCTAACCATAACCCTAACCCTAACACTTACCCTAACCCTAACCGTAACCCTAACCCTAACCCTAACCCTGACCCTAACCTTTACCCTTACCCTAACCCTAAACCTAACCCTAACTCTAACCCTAACAGTAAATCTAACCATAACCCTAATCCTTACCCTTACCCTAACCCTAACCCTAAACCTTATCCTAAACCTAACCCTAACCCTAACCTTTAAACTAACCCTAACACTAATCCTAACCACTAACATAACCCTTACCCTAACCCTAACACTAAGCCTAACCCTAACCCTTAACCTTACCCTAACCCTAACCCTAACTCTAACCCTAACACTAACACTTACAATAAACCTAATCCTAAACCTTACTCTAACCCTAACCCTAACCTCAACCTTAACCTAACCCTAACCCTAACCCTTACCCTTACCCTAATCCTAACTCTAACCCTTACCCTTACCCTAACCCTACCCTAACCCTAAACCTAACCCTAAACACTAAACATAACCCTAACCCATACCCTTACCCTCACCCTAACCCTACCCTTAACCCTAACCCGAACACAAACCCTAACCCTAACCTTAACCCTAAACGTTATCCTTACCCTAAACCTAATCCTATCCTTAACCCTAACCCTAACCCTAACCCTAAAACTTACCCTAACCCTAACCCTAACCCTTACCCTAAACCTAAACCTAACCCTAACCCTTACCCTTACCCTAACCCTAACCCTAACCCTAACCCTTATCCTTATCCTAACGCTAACCCTAACAATAAACCTAACCCTAAACCTTACCCTTACCCTAACCCTAAATCTAACCTTAACCCCAACCCTAAACCTAACCCTAACCCTAACCCTAACCCTTACCCTAAACCTAACCCTAACAGATATCCTTACCCTAAACCTAACCCTAACCCTAACCCTAACCCTTACCCTTAACCCTACCCTAACCCTAATTCTAACCCTTACCCTTACCCTAACCCTAACCCTAACCCTAAACCTAACCCTAACTCTAACCTTAACCCTTACCATTACCCTTACCCTAACCCTAAACCTAACCCTAAACCTAACCCTAACCCTAACCCTAACCCTTACCCTTAGCCTAACCCTAACCCTAAACCTAACCCTAACCCTAACCTTAATCCTTCCCCTTACCTTACCCTAACCCTAACCCTAACCCAAACCCTAAACCTAGCCCTAACCCTAACACTAACCCTTACCCTAATCCTAAACCTAACTGTTACCCTAACCCTAACCCTTAACCTAACCCTAACCCTAACCCTAACCCTAACCCTTACCCTAATCCTAAACCTAACTCTTACCCTAACCCTTACCCTAAACCTAACCCTAATCCTAACCCTAACCCTAACCTAAACTTAACCCTAACCCTAACCCTAACCCTTGACCTTACCCTAACCCTAACCCTAACCCTAACCGTAACCCTAACCCTAACCCTAACCCTTAACCTTACCCTAACCCTAACCCTAACCTAAACTTAACCCTAACCCTAACCCTAACCCTTGCCCTTACCCTAACCCTAACCCTAACTCTAACCTTATCCCTAACCCTAACCCTAACCCTTAACCTTACCCTAACCCTAAACCTAAACCTAATACTAACCCTAACCCTAACCCTAACCCTAACCCTAACACTAAACTTAAACCCTAAGCCTAACCCTAAACGTAACCCTAACCCTTACCCTTACCCTAACCCTAACCCTAAACCTAACACTAACCCTAACCCTAACCCTAACGCTTACCATAAACCTAACCCTAACCCTAACCCTTACCCTAACACTAACCCTAACCCTAACCCTAACACTAAGCCTAACCCGAACTCTTAC
Source organism: Megascapheus bottae (assembly GCA_024803745.1). Lineage (NCBI taxonomy): Eukaryota > Metazoa > Chordata > Mammalia > Rodentia > Geomyidae > Megascapheus > Megascapheus bottae. Next base: position 1,557,759 of record JANJXV010000049.1, read on the forward strand.
CCTAACCCTAACCCTTACTCTTACCCTAACCCTTACGCTTATCCTAACCCTAAGCCTAACCCTAACCCTAACAATTACCATAAACGTAAACCTAACCCTAACCCTTACCCTAAACCTAACCCTAACCCTAACCCTTACCCTTACCTTAACCCTAACCCTAACCCTAACCCTTACCCTTACCCTAACGCTAAACCTAATCTTACCCCAAACCCTAACACTTACCCTTACCCTAACACTAAATCTAACCTTAACCCCAACCCTAAACCTAACCCTAACCCTTAACCTTACCCTAAACCTAAACCTAAACCTAACCCTAACCCTAACCCTTACCTTAAACCTAACCCTAACCCTAACACATACCCTTATCCTATCTCCAACCCTAACCCTAACCCTAACCCTAACACATATCCTTACCCTAACCCTAACCCTAACCATAACCCTAACCCTAACCATAACCCTAACACTAAACTTTAACCTTACCCTAACCCTAAACCTACACTTAACTCAAACCTTAACCCTAACCCTAACATTAACGCTAAACCTAAACCTAACCCTACCCCTACCCCTATCCCTTAACTTAACCCTAACACTAATCCTAACAACTAACCCTAACCCTTACCCTAACCCTAACCCTAACACTAATTCCAACCCTAACCATAACCCTAACACTAACACTTACCCTAACCCTACTCCTAACCCTCACTCTAACCCTAGCTCTAACCTCAACCTTAACCCTTACCCTAACCCTAACACATATCCTTACCCTAACCCTAACCATAACCATAACCCTAACCCTTACCCTAAACCTAAATTTTATCCTTACCCTAACCGTAACCCTAACCCTAACCCTAACACTTACCCTAACCCTCACCCTAACTCCATCGATAACCCTTAACCTAACCCTAACCCTAACCCTAACACTTACCCTTACCCTAACCCTTAACCTAACCCTAACTCTAACCCTAACCCTTAAGTTAACCCTAACACTAATCCTAACCACTAACCATAACCCTTACCCTAACCCTAACAGTAACCCTTACCCTTACCCTAACCCTAACCCTAACTCTAACCCTAACCATAACCCTAACCCTAACACTTACCCTAACCCTAATCCTAACCCTTACTCTAACCCTAACCTTAACCTCAACCTTAACCTAAAAATAACCCTTACCCTTACCCTAACCCTAACCCTAATCCTAACCCTAACCCTTACCCTAACTGTAACTCTTAACCTAAACCTAACGCTAACCAAAACCCCAACACATATCCTTACCCTAACCCTAACCCTATCAGTAACCCTAACCCTAAAGGTAACCCTAACCCTAATCCTAACCTTTACCCTAACCCTAACCCTAACCCTAACCTTAACCCTGACCCTTATCCTAAACCAAACCTTAACCCTAACGCTAACCCTAAACCTAACCCTTACACTTACCCTAACCCTAACCTTAAACCTAAACCTATCTTTAACCTTAACCCTAACCCTTACCATTACCCTAACCCTAACCCTAAACCTAAACCTAATCCTAACACTAACCCTAACCCTTACTTTTAACCTTATCCTAACCCTAAACCTAACCCTAACCATTACTCTTACCCTCGCCCTAACCATAAATTTAACCCTAAACCGAATCCTAACCGAAACCCTAACCTTAACCATAACCCTTATCCTTACCCTAACTCTCACCCTATCCCTTACACTAACCCTAAACCTAACCCTAACCGTAACCCCTAAGCCTAACCCTAACCCTAACGCTAACCCTTACCCTTATCCTAAACCTAAACCTAAACTTAACCCTAAATCTTACCCTTACACTAACCCTAAACCTAACCCTTACCCTTACCCTAACCCTAACACTATCCCTAACCCTAACCTTAACACTTACCCTTACCTTAACCCTAAACCTAACCCTAACCCTAATCCTAACCTTAACCCTTGCCCTTACGTTAACCCTAACCCTAACCTTAACCCCAACCCTAAACCTAACCCTAACCTTACCCTTAGCCTAACCCTATTCCTAAACCTAACCCTAACCCTTACCCTCACCCTAATCCTAAACTTAACCCTAACCCTAAACCTAACCCTAAGAGTAACCCTAACCCTAAAACTAACGCTAACCCTAACCCTAACCATAACCATAACACTAACCCTAACCCTAACCCTTACCCTCACCCTTACCCTAACCCTAACCCTTACCCTTACCCTAACCCTAACCCTTACCCTTACCCTTACCCTAACACTAAACCTAACATTAACCCTAAACCTAACCCTAACCCTTACTCTTAAACTAACCCTAAACCTAACCCTAAACCTTACCCTTACCCTAAACCTAACTCTAACCCTAACCCTAACACTAACACTAACACATATCCTTACCCTAACCTTAACCCTAACAGTAACCCTAACCCTAACCCTAACCTTACCATTACCCTAACCCTAACCCTAACTCTAACCCCAAACCTTATCCTAACCCTAACCCTAACCCTAACCCTTACCTTTATCCTAACCCTAACCCTAACCCTAACCCTTACCCTAACCCTAACCATAACCCTAACCCTAACACTTATCCTAACCCTCACCCTAACCCTAACCTTAACCCTAACCCAAACCCTAACCCTGACCTAACCTTAACCCTAACCCTTATCCTTATCCTAACCCTAACACTAACCCTAACCCTAAACCTAACTCTAACCCTAACACTTACCCTTACCCTAAACCCTGCCCTAACCCGAACGCTAACCCTAACCCTTACCTTAATCCTAACCTGAAACCTTACCCTTACCCTTACCCTAACACCAAACCTAACCTTAACCCTAACCCTAACCCTAAACCTTACCCTTCTCCTAACCCTAACACTAACCCTAACCCTAAACCTTACCCTTACACTAAACCTAACCCTAACCCTTACCCTAAAGCTAACCCTAACCTTAAACCTTACCCTTACCTTAACCCTAACCCTAACCCTATCCCTAAACTTACCCTTATCCTAAACCTAACCCTAACCCTTACCCTAACCCGAACCCTAACCCTAAACCTTACCTTTACCCTAAATCTAACCCTAACTCGTACCCTAAACCTAACCATAACCCTAACCCTAACCCTAACCCTAACCCTAACCTTACCCTTACCCTATACCTAACCCTAACTTTTACCCTAAACCTAACCCTAATCCTATCATTTACCCTAACCTTAACCCCAACCCTAAACCTACCCCTAACTGTAACCCTAACCCTTACCCTTACCCTAACCCTATTCCTAAACCTAACCCTAACCCAAACCCTAACCCTTACCCTAACCCTAACCCTAACCCTAATCCTAACTCTAAGCCTTACCCTTACCCTAAACATAACCCTAATCCTAAACCTAAACCTAACACTAACCTTAAACCTAACCCTTACCCTTACCCTTACCCTTACCCTAACCCAAAGCCTAACCCTAACCCTAAAACTAACCCTAAACCTAACCTTTACCCTTAGCCTAGCCCTAACCCTAAACCTAACCCTAACCCTAAACCTAACCCTTACCCTTAGCCTAACCCTAACCCTAAACCTAAAACTAACACTTACCTTCACCCTATCCCTAACCTTATCCCTAACCTTAACCCTAACCCTAACCTTAACCCTAACCCTTATCCTTACCCTAACCCTAACCCTAACCCTAACCCTAAAACTAACTGTAAACCTAATCTTTTCCCTTAACCTAACACTAACCCTAACCCTAACACTTAACCTAAGCCTAACCCTAACCCTAAACCTAAACCTAACCCTTACCCTTAACATAACCCTAACCCTAACCCTAACTGTAACCCCTAAGCCTAACCCTAACCCTATCGCTAACCCTTACCCTTATCCTCACCTGAACCCTAACACTAACCCTAACTCTAACCCTTACCCTAACCCTAACCCTAACCTTAACCCTTACCCTTACCCTTACCCTTACCCTAACCCTAACCTTAACCCTTATCCTAACCCTTACCCTAACCCTAAACCTAACCATAAGCCTAACCCTTAACCTTACACTAACCCTAACCCTAACCTTAACCCTAACCCTAAACCTAACCCTTACCTTACCTTAACCCTAACCCTAAACCTAACCCGAACCCTATCCCTATCCCTAACCCTAACACTTATCCTTAACCTAGCCCTAACCCTAAACCTAACCCTATACCTAAACCGAACCCTAACCCTAAACCTAACCCTAAACCTAACCCTCACACTAACCCTAACCTTAACCCTAACCCTAACAGTAAACCTAACCCTAACCTTAACTCCAACCCTTAACCTTACCCTAACCCTAACACTAACCCTAACACTAAACCTAAATCTTACCCTAAACCTAACCCTTACCCTTACCCTAACCCTAATCCTAAACCTAACCCTAACTCTTAACCTAACCCTAACCCTAGCCCTAAACCTAACCCTAACCCTAACCCTAAAACTAACCTTAACCCTGATCCTGACCCTAACCCTTACCCGTACCCTAACCCTTACCTTTATCCTAACCCTAACCCTAACCCTAACACTAATCCTTACCCTAACCCTAACCCTAAACCTAACCGTATAACTAACACTAACTATAACCCTAACCCGAACCAGAACCCTTACCCTTACCCTCACCCTAACCCTAACCGTAACGCTAACCCTAACCCTAACTCTAAACCTAACCCTTACCCTTATCCTAACCCTAACCCTAACCCTTACCATAATCCTAACCCTAACTCTAACCCTAACCATAACCCTAACCCTAACATATACCCAAAACCTAATCCTAACCCTAACTCTAACCATAACCCTTACCTTAACCCTAACCCTTACGCTATCCCTAACCCTAACTTTTACCCTTACCTTAACCCTAACCCTAAACCTAACCCTTACCCTAACCCTATCCCTAACCCTAACCCTAACAGTAACCCTAACGCTAATTGTAACCCTAACCGTAACCCTAACCCTAACCCTTACCCTAACCCTAAACCTAATGCTAACCCTAAGAATAACCCTTATCCTATTCCTAACCCTAAACATAACCCTTAACCTTACCCTAACTCTAACCCTAACCCTAACCCTTACCATAATCCTAACTCTAACTCTAACCCTAACCATAACCCTAACGCTAACACATACCCAAACCCTAATCCTAACCCTAACTCTAACCATAACCCTTACCTTAACCCTAACCCTTACGCTATCCCTAACCCTAACCCTAACATCAACCTTAACCCTAACCCTAAACCTAAACCTAAACCTTACCCTTACCCTAACCCTAACCCTAAAGTTAACCCTAACCTAACACTAAACCTTACCCTTACCCTAACCCTAACACTAAACCTAACCCTAACCCTAACCCTAACCCCTAAGCCTAACCTTAACGCTAACCCTAACCCTTACCTTAACCCTAACCCTAAACCTTACCCTTACCCTTACCCTAACACTAAACCTAATCTTAACCTTAACCCTTACCCTAAACCTTACCCTTCTCCTAACCCTAATCCTAACCCTAACCATAAACCTTACCCTTACCCTAAACCTAACCCTAAATCTTACCCTAAACCTAACCCTAAACTTAACCCTTACCCTTACCTTAACCCTAACCCTAACAATATCCCTAACCTTACCCTTACCCTAAACCTACCCCTAACCCTTACCCTAACCCTAACCCTAACCCTTAACCTTACCCTTACCCTAAACCTAACCCTAACTCTTACCCAAAACCTAACACTAACCCTAACCCTTACCCTAAACTTAACCCCAACCCTAAACCTAACCCTAACTGTAATCCTAACCCTTACCCTTACCCTAACCCTAACCCTAAACCTTACCCTTACCCTAAACCTAACCCTAACTCTTACCCTAACCTTAACCCCAACCCTAAACCTATCCGTTTCCCTAGACCTTAACCTTACCCTAACCCTAACCCTAAAGCTAACACTAACCCAAACCCTAACCCTTACCCTAACCCTAAACCTAATCCTAACCTTAACCCTTACCCTTACCCTAACCCTAATCTTAACCCTAAACCTAACCCTAACCCTAACCTTAACCCTAAACCTTACCCTTACCCTTACCCTAACCCTAAGCCTAACCCTAACCCTAACGCTAACCCTAAACCTAAACCTTACCCTTAGCCTAACCCAACCCTAAACCTAACCCTAACCCTAACCCTAACCTTACCCTTAGCCTAACCCTAACCCTAAACCTAACCCTAACACTTACCTTCACCCTAACCCTAACCTTAACCCTAACCTTAACCCTAACCCTAACCTTAACCCTATCCCTAATCGTTACCCTAACCCTATCCCTAACCCTAAACCTAAACCTAACCCTAAACCTAACCCTTACCCTTAATCTAACACTAACCCTAAACCTAACACTTAACCTAAGCCTAACCCTAACCCTAACCCTTATCCTTACCCTAACCCGTACCTTAACCCTAAACCTAACCCTATCCTTAACCCTAACGCTTCCCGTTACCCTTACCATTACAATAACCCTAACCCTAACCATAAACCTAACCCTTACCCTTAACATAACCCTAACCCTAACCCTAACCGTAACCCCTAATCCTAACCCTAACCCTAACGCTATCCCTTACCCTTATCCTCACCCTAACCCTAACACTAACCCTAACTCTAACCCTTACCCTAACCCTAAGCCTAACCCTAACCCTAACCTTTAACCTAACCCCTACCCTTACCCTTACCCTAACCCTAACCCTATCCCTAATCCTAACACTTACCCTAACCCTAAGCCTAACCCTAACCCTAACCCTTAACCTTACCCTAACCCTAACCCTAACCTTAACCTTACCCTAACCCTAACCCTTACCCTTACCTTAACCCTAGCCCTAAACCTAACCCAAACCCTAACCCTATCCCTAACCTTAACACTTATCCTTACCCTAGCCCTAAGCCTAAACCTAACCATATACCTAAACCTAAACCTAACCCTAAACCTAACCCTAAACCTACCCCTCAAACTAACCCTAAACTTAACCCTAACCCTAACCGTAACCTTAACCCTAACCTTAACTCTAACCCTTATCCTTACCCTAACCCTAACACTAACCCTAAAACTAAACCTAACCCTTACCCTTACCCTAACCCTTACCCTTAACCTAACCCTAACTCTTACCCTAAACCTAACCCTAGCCCTAAACGTAACCCTAAACCTGACCCTAACCCTAACCCTAACGCTAAACCTAACCTTAACCCTAACCCTAACTCTAAACCTTACCCTTACCCTAACCCTTACCCTTATCCTAAACCTAACCCTAACCCTAACACTTATTCTTACCCTAACCCTAACCCTAAACCTAAACCTATACCTAACCCTAACTCTAACGCTAAACCTAACCCTAACCCTTACCCTTACACTCACCCTAACCCTAACCATAACGGTAACCCTAACCCTAACTCTAAACCTAACCCTTACCCTTATCCTAAGCCTAACCCTAACCCTAACCCTAACACTTACCCTTACCCTAAGCCCTATCCTAACCCTAACACTAACACTAACCTTACCCTAAACCTACCCCTAACCCTAACCCTAAACCTTACCCTTACCCTAACCCTAAACCTAACCTTAATCCTAACCCTAACCCTAAATTTTACCCTTACCTTAAACCTAACCCTAACCCTAACCCTTACCCTTACCCTAACCCTAACCCTAACCCTAACAGTAACCCTAACGCTAACTGTAACCCTAACCATAACCCTTACCCTAACCCTAAACCTAATCCTAACCCTAACAATAACCCTTATCCTATTCCTAACCCTAAACATAACCCTTAATCTTACGCTAACCCTAACCCTAACCCTTATCATAATCCTAACCCTAACTCTAACCCTAATCATAACCCTAACCCTAACACGTACCCAAACCCTAATCCTAACCCTAACTCTAACCATAACCCTTACCTTAACCCTAACCCTTACGCTATCCCTAACCCTAACCCTAACATCAACCTTAACCCTAACTCTAACCCTAAACCTAAACCTTACCCTTACCCTAACCCCAACCCTTAACTTAACCCTAACCTAACACTAAACCTTACCCTTACCCTAACCCTAACACTAAACCTAACCCTAACCCTAACCCTAACCCCTAAGCCTAACCTTAACACTAACCCTAACCCTTACCTTAACCCTAACCCTAAAACTTACCCTTACCCTTACCCTAACACTAAACCTAACCTTAACCTTAACCCTAACCCTAAACCTTACCCTTCTCCGAACCCTAATCCTAACCCTAACCCTAAACCTTACCCTTACCCTAAACCTAACCCTAACCCTTACCCTAAACCTAACCCTAACCTTAACCCTTACCATTACCTTAAACCTAACCCTAACCCTAACCCTTAACCTTACCCTTACCCTGAACCTAACCCTAACTCTTACCCAAAACCTAACACTAACCCTAACCCTTACCCTAAACTTAACCCCAAAACTAAACCTACCCCTAACTGTAATCCTAACACTTACCCTTACCCTAACCCTAACCCTAAACCTAACACTGAACCAAACCCTAACCCTTACCCTAACCCTAACCCTAATCCTAACTCTAACCCTTACCCTTACCCTAACCCTAACCCTAACCCTAAACCTAACCCTAACCCTAACCCTAACCCTTACCTTTACCCTTACCCTAACCCTAAGCCTAACACTAACCCTAAAGCGAACCCTAAATCTAACCCTAACCCTAAACCTAACCATTACCCTTAGGCTAACCCTAACGCTAAACCTAACCCTAAATCTTACCTTCACCCTAACCCTAACCTTAACCCTAACCCTAACCCTAACCCTACCTTAACCCTAACCCTTATCCTTACCCTAACCCTAACCCTAACCCTAAACCTAAACCTAACCCTAAACGTAACCCTTACACTTAACCTAACACTAACACTAACCCTAACACTTAACCTAATCCTAACCCTAACCCTAACCCTTAACCTTACCCTAACACTTACCTTAACCCTAAACCTAACCCTAACCCTAACCTTAACCCTAACGCTTACCCTTACCCTTACCCTTACCCTAACCCTAACCCTAACCATAAACCTAACCCTTACCCTTAACATAACCCTAACCCTAACCCTAAGCTTAACCCTAAACCTTACCCTTACCCTTACCCTAACCCTAACCCTAACCCTAATAATAACACTTACCCTAACCCTAATCCTCACCCTAACCCTAACCCTTACCCTTACCCTAACCCTAACCCTAACCCTAATCCTTATCTTAACCCTAACCCTAACACTAACCCTAACCCTTACCCTAACCCTATCCCTAACCCTAACCCTTACCCTAATCCTGAACCTAAGTCTAACCCTAACCATAACCCTAACCCTAACATTTACCCTAACCCTAATCATAACCCTTACTCTAACCCTAACCCTAACCTCAACCTTAACCCTAAACCTAATCCTAACCCTAAACCTAATCCTAACTCTAACCCTGACCCTTGCCCTAAACCTAACCCTAATCCTAAACCTAAAACTAACACTAACCTTAATCCTAACCCTTACCCTTACCGTTACTCTAACCCAAAGCCTAACCCTAACCCTAAAGCTAACCCTAAACCTAACCTTTACCCTTAGCCTAGCCCTAACCCTAAACCCAACCCTAACCCTAAACCTAACCCTTACCCTTAGCCTAACCCTAACCCTAAACCTAAACCTAACACTTACCTTCACCCTATCCCTAACCTTATCCCTAACCCTAACCCTAACCCTAACCTTAACCCTAACCCTTATCCTTACCCTAACGCTAACCCTAACCCTAAAACTAACCGTAAACCTAATCTTTACCCTTAACCTAACACTAACCCTAACCCTAACACTTAACCTAAGCCTAACCCTAACCCTAACCCTAAACCTAACCCTTACCCTTAACATAACCCTAACCCTAACCCTAACTGTAACCCCTAAGCCTAACCCTAACCCTAACGCTAACCCTTACCCTTATCCTCACCTGAACCCTAACACTAACCCTAACTCTAACCCTTACCCTAACCCTAACCCTAACCCTAACCTTAACCCTAACCCTTACCCTTACCCTTACCCTAATCTTAATCTTAACCCTTTTCCTAACAATTACCCTAACCCTAAACCTAACCATAACCCTAACCCTTAACCTTACCCTAACCCTAACCCTAACCTTAACCCTTACCCTTACCTTAACCCTAACCCTAACCCTATCCCCAACCTTACCCTTACCCTAAACCTACCCCTAACCCTTACCCTAACCCTAACCCTAACCCTTAACCTTACACTTACCCTAAACATAACCGTAACTCTTACCCAAAACCTAACACTAACCCTAACCCTTACCCTAAACTTAACCCCAACCCTAAACCTACCCCTAACTGTAATCCTAACCCTTACCCTTACCCTAACCCTAACCCTAAACCTAACACTGACCCAAACCCTAACCCTTACCCTAACCCTAACCCTAATCCTAACTCTAACCCTTACCCTTACCCTAACCCTAACCCTAACCCTAAACCTAAACCTAACCCTAACCCTAACCCTAACCCTTACCTTTATCCATACCCTAACCCTAAGCCCAACACTAACCCTAACGCGAACCCTAAACCTAACCCTAACCCTAAACCTAACCATTACCCTTAGGCTAACCCTAACCCTAAACCTAACCCTAAATCTTACCTTCACCCTAACCCTAACCTTAACCCTAACCCTAACCCTAACCCTACCTTAACCCTAACCCTTATCCTTACCCTAAACCTAACCCTAACCCTAACCCTAAACCTAACCCAAAACCTAACCCTTACACTTAACCTAACACTAACCCTAACCCTAACACTTAACCTAATCCTAACCCTAACCCTAACCCTTAACCTTACCCTAACACTTACCTTAACCCTAAACCTAACCCTAACCCTAACCTTAACCCTAACGCTTACCCTTACCCTTACCCTTACCCTAACCCTAACCCTAAACCTAAACCTTACCCTTAACATAACCCTAACCCTAACCCTAACCTTAACCCTAACCCTTACCCTTACCCTTACCCTAACCCTAACCTTAACCCTTATCCTAACACTTACCCTAACCCTAAACCTAACCATAACCCTAACCCTTAACCTTACCCTAACCCTAACCCTAACCTTAACCCTAACCCTAAACCTAACCCTTACCCTTACCTTAACCCTAACCCTAAACCTAACCCTAACCCTATCCGTATCCCTAACCCTAACACTTACCCTTAACCTAGCCCTAACCCTAAAACTAACCCTATACCTAAACCGAACCCTAACCCTAAACCTAACCCTAAACGTAACCCTCACCCTAACCCTAACATTAACCCTAACCCTAACAGTAAAACTAACCCTAACCTTAACTCTAACCCTTACCCTTACCCTAACCCTAACACTAACCCTAACACTAAACCTAACCCTTTCCCTAAACCTAACCCTTACCCTTACCCTAACCCTAATCCTAAACCTAACCCTAACTCTTAACCTAACCCTAACCCTAGCCCTAAACCTAACCTGCCCCTAACCCTAAACCTAACCTTAACCCTAAACCTGACCCTAACCCTTAACCTTACCCTAACCCTTAAATTTATCCTAACTCTAACCCTAACCCTAACACTAATCCTTACCCTAACCCTAACCCTAAACCTAACCCGATACCAAACACTAACTATAACCCTAACCCTAACCCTAACCCTTACCCTTACCCTTACCCTCACCCTAACCCTAACCGTAACGCTAACCCTAACCCTAACTCTAAACCTAACCCTTACCCTTATCCTAACCCTAACCCTAATCCTAACCCTAACACTTACCCTTACCCTAACCCCTATCCTAACCCTAACACTAACCCTAACCTTACCCTAAACCTACCCCTAACCCTAACCCTAAACCTTACCCTTACCCTAACCCTAAACCTAACCTTAAACCTAACCCTAAGCCTAACTTTTACCCTTACCTTAACCCTAACCCTAACCCTAACCCTAACCTTAACCCTAACCCTTATCATTACCCTAAACCTATCCCTAACCCTAAACCTAAACCTAACCCTAAACCTAACCCTTACCCTTAACCTAACACTAACCCTAACCCTAACACTTTACCTAAGCCTAACCCTACCCCTAACCCTTAACCTGACCCTAACCCGTACCTTAACCCTATACCTAACCCTATCCTTAACCCTAACGCTTACCGTTACCTTTACCCTTACCCTAACCCTTACCCTAACCATAAACCTAACCCTTACCCTTAACATAACCCTAACCCTAACCCTAACCGTAACCCCTAAGCCTAACCCTAACCCTAACGCTATCCCTTACCCTTATCCTCACCCTAACCCTAACACTAACCCTAACTCTAACCCTTACCCTAACCCTAAGCCTAACCCTAACACTAACCTTTAACCTAACCCCTACCCTTACCCTTACCCTAACCCTAACCCTAAACCTAATCCTAACACTTACCCTAACCCTAAGCCTAATCCTAACCCTAACCCTTAACCTTACCCTAACCCTAACCCTAACTTTAACCCGTACCCTAACCCTAACCCTTACCCTTACCTTAACCCTAGCCCTAAACCTAACCCGAAACCTAACCCTATCCCTAACCCTAACACTTATCCTTACCCTAACCCTAACCCTAAACCTAACCCAATACCTAACACTAACTATAACCCTAACCCTAACCCTAACCCTTACCCTTACCCTTACCCTCACCCTAACCCTAACCGTAACGCTAACCCTAACCCTAACTCTAAACCTAACCCTTACCCTTATCCTAACCCTAACCCTAATCCTAACCCTAACACTTACCCTTACCCTAACCCCTATCCTAACCCTAACACTAACCCTAACCTTACCCTAAACCTACCCCTAACCCTAACCCTAAACCTTACCCTTACCCTAACCCTAAACCTAACCTTAAACCTAACCCTAAGCCTAACATTTACCCTTACCTTAACCCTAACCCTAACCCTAACCCTAACCTTAACCCTAACCCTTATCATTACCCTAAACCTATCCCTAACCCTAAACCTAAACCTAACCCTAAACCTAACCCTTACCCTTAACCTAACACTAACCCTAACCCTAACACTTAACCTAAGCCTAACCCTACCCCTAACCCTTAACCTGACCCTAACCCGTACCTTAACCCTATACCTAACCCTATCCTTAACCCTAACGCTTACCGTTACCTTTACCCTTACCCTAACCCTTACCCTAACCATAAACCTAACCCTTACCCTTAACATAACCCTAACCCTAACCCTAACCGTAACCCCTAAGCCTAACCCTAACCCTAACGCTATCCCTTACCCTTATCCTCACCCTAACCCTAACACTAACCCTAACTCTAACCCTTACCCTAACCATAAGCCTAACCCTAACACTAACCTTTAACCTAACCCCTACCCTTACCCTTACCCTAACCCTAACCCTAAACCTAATCCTAACACTTACCCTAACCCTAAGCCTAATCCTAACCCTAACCCTTAACCTTACCCTAACCCTAACCCTAACTTTAACCCGTACCCTAACCCTAACCCTTACCCTTACCTTAACCCTAGCCCTAAACCTAACCCGAAACCTAACCCTATTACTAACCCTAACACTTATCCGTACCCTAGCTCTAAGCCTAAACCTAACCCTATACCTAAATCTAAACCTAACCCTAAACCTAACCCTAAACTTACCCCTCAAACTAACCCTAAACTTAACCTTAACCCTAACCGTAACCCTAACCCTAACCTTAACTCTCACCCTTATCCTTACCCTAACCCTAACACTAACCCTAAAACTAAACCTAACCCTTACCCTTACCCTAACCCTCACCCTAAACCTAACCCTAACTGTTACCCTAAACCTAACCCTAGCCCTAAACCTAACCCTAAACCTAACACTACCCCTAAACCTAACGCTAAACCTAACCTTAACCCTAACCCTAACCCTAAACCTTACCATTACCCTAACCCTTACCCTTATCCTAAACCTAACCCTAACCCTAACACTTATCCTTACCCTAACCCTAACCCTAAACCTAACCCTATACCTAACCCTAACTCTAACGCTAAACCTAACCCTAACCCTTACCCTTACTCTCACCCTAACCCCAACCGTAACGGTAACCCTAACCCTAACTCTAAACCTAACCCTTACCCTTATCCTAAGCGTAACCCTAAACCTAACCCTAACCCTAACACTTACCCTTACCCTAACCCCTATCCTAACCCTAACACTAACCATAACCTTACCCTAAACCTACCCCTAACCCTAACCCTAAACCTTACCCTTACCCTAACCCTAAACTTAACCTTAACCCTAACCCTAACCCTAACTTTTACCCTTACCTTAACCCTAACCCTAAACCTAACCCTTACCCTTACCCTAACCCTAACCCTAACCCTAACAGTAACCCTAACGCTAACTGTAACCCTAACCGTAACCCTAACCCTAACCCTTACCCTAACCCTAAACCTAATCCTAACCCTAACAATAACCCTTATCCTATTCCTAACCCTAAACATAACCCTTAACCTTACCCTAACCCTGACCCTAACCCTAACCCTTACCATAATCCTAACCCTAACTCTAACCCTAAACATAACCCTAACCCTAACACGTACCCAAACCCTAATCCTAACCCTAATTCTAACCATAACCCTTACCTTAACCCTAACCCTTACGCTATCCCTAACCCTAACCCTAACATCAACCTTAACCCTATTCCTAACCCTAAACCTAAACCTTACCCTTACCCTTACCCTAACCCTAACCCTAAACTTAACCCTAACCTAACACTAAACCTTACCCTTACCCTAACCCTAACACTAAACCTAACCCTAACCCTAACCCTAACCCCTAAGCCTAACCATAACGCTAACCCTAACCCTTACCTTAACCCTAACCCTAAACCTTACTCTTACACTTACCCTAACACTAAACCTAACCTTAACCTTAACCCTAACCCTAAACCTTACCCTTCTCCTAACCCTAATCCTAACCCTAACCCTAAACCTTACCCTAAACCTAACCCTAACCCTTACCCTAAACCTAACCCTAACCTTAACCCTTACCCTTACCTTAACCTTAACCCTAACCCTATCCCTAACCTTACCCTTACCCTAAACCTACCCCTAACCCTTACCCTAACCCTAACCCGTAACCTTACCCTTACCCTAAAACTAACCCTAACTCTTACCCAAAACCTAACACTAACCCTAACCCTTACCCTAAACTTAACCCCAACCCTAAACCTACACCTAACTGTAACCCTAACCCTTACCCTTACCCTAACCCTAAACCTAAACCTAACACTGACCCAAACCCTAACACTTACCCTAACCCTAACCCTAATCCTAACTCTAACCCTTACCCTTACCCTAACCCTAACCCTAACCCTAAACCTAACCCTAAACCTAACCCTAACCCTTACCTTTACCCTTACCCTAACCCTAAGCCTAACACTAACCCTAACGCGAACCCTAAACCTAACCCTAACCCTAAACCTAACCTTTACCCTTAGGCTAACCCTAACCCTAAACCTAACCCTAAATCTTACCTTCACCCTAATCCTAACCTTAACCCTAACCCTAACCCTAACCCTACCTTAACCCTAACACTTATCCTTACCCTAACCCTAACCCTAACCCTAACCCTAAACCTAACCCTAAACGTAACCCTTACACTTATCCTAACACTAACCCTACCCCTAACACTTAACCTAAGCCTAACCCTAACCCTAACCCTTAACCTTACCCTAACACTTACCTTAACCCTAAACCTAACCCTAACACTAACCTTAACCCTAACGCTTACCCTTACCCTTACCCTTATCCTAACCCTAACCCTAACCCTAACCCTAAACCTAACCCTTACCCTTAACATAACCCTAACCCAACCCTAACCTTAACCCTAACCCTTACCCTTACCCTTACCCTAACCCTAACCCTAACCCTAATAATAACACTTACCCTAACACTAATCCTCACCCTAACCCTAACCCTTACCCTTACCCTAACCCTAACCCTAACCCTAACCCAAATCCTTATCCTAACCCTAACCCTAACACTAACCCTAACCCTTACCCTAACCCTATCCCTAACCATAACCCTTACCCTAACCCTGACCCTAAGTCTAACCCTAACCATAACCCTAACCCTAACATTTACCCTAACCCTAATCCTAACCCTTACTCTAACCCTAACCCTAACCTCAACCTTAACCCTAAACCTAACCCTAACCCTAACCCTTACCCTTACCCTAAACCTAACCCTAACCCTAACCCTGACCCTCACCCTATCCCTTACTCTAACCCTAACACTTACCCTACAACTAATCCAAACCCTAACCTCAAACTTAACCCTAACCCTAAACCTAAAACTAACCATTACCCTTACCCTAAGCCCAAAACTACACCTAACCCTAACCCTAACCCTAACCCTAACCCTTACCGTTAACCTAACTCTAACCCCAAAGCTAACTCTAACCCTAACCGTAACATCTAACCCTAAAACTAACCCTAAGCCTAACCCTAGCGCTAAACCTAACCCTAAACCTAACACTACCCCTAAACCTAACGCTAAACCTAACCTTAACCCTAACCCTAACCCTAAACCTTACCATTACCCTAACCCTTACCCTTATCCTAAACCTAACCCTAACCCTAACACTTATCCTTACCCTAACCCTAACCCTAAACCTAACCCTATACCTAACCCTAACTCTAACGCTAAACCTAACCCTAACCCTTACCCTTACTCTCACCCTAACCCCAACCGTAACGGTAACCCTAACCCTAACTCTAAACCTAACCCTTACCCTTATCCTAAGCGTAACCCTAAACCTAACCCTAACCCTAACACTTACCCTTACCCTAACCCCTATCCTAACCCTAACACTAACCATAACCTTACCCTAAACCTACCCCTAACCCTAACCCTAAACCTTACCCTTACCCTAACCCTAAACTTAACCTTAACCCTAACCCTAACCCTAACTTTTACCCTTACCTTAACCCTAACCCTAAACCTAACCCTTACCCTTACCCTAACCCTAACCCTAACCCTAACAGTAACCCTAACGCTAACTGTAACCCTAACCGTAACCCTAACCCTAACCCTTACCCTAACCCTAAACCTAATCCTAACCCTAACAATAACCCTTATCCTATTCCTAACCCTAAACATAACCCTTAACCTTACCCTAACCCTGACCCTAACCCTAACCCTTACCATAATCCTAACCCTAACTCTAACCCTAAACATAACCCTAACCCTAACACGTACCCAAACCCTAATCCTAACCCTAATTCAAACCATAACCCTTACCTTAACCCTAACCCTTACGCTATCCCTAACCCTAACCCTAACATCAACCTTAACCCTATCCCTAACCCTAAACCTAAACCTTACCCTTACCCTTACCCTAACCCTAACCCTAAACTTAACCCTAACCTAACACTAAACCTTACCCTTACCCTAACCCTAACACTAAACCTAACCCTAACCCTAACCCTAACCCCTAAGCCTAACCATAACGCTAACCCTAACCCTTACCTTAACCCTAACCCTAAACCTTACTCTTACACTTACCCTAACACTAAACCTAACCTTAACCTTAACCCTAACCCTAAACCTTACCCTTCTCCTAACCCTAATCCTAACCCTAACCCTAAACCTTACCCTAAACCTAACCCTAACCCTTACCCTAAACCTAACCCTAACCTTAACCCTTACCCTTACCTTAACCTTAACCCTAACCCTATCCCTAACCTTACCCTTACCCTAAACCTACCCCTAACCCTTACCCTAACCCTAACCCGTAACCTTACCCTTACCCTAAAACTAACCCTAACTCTTACCCAAAACCTAACACTAACCCTAACCCTTACCCTAAACTTAACCCCAACCCTAAACCTACACCTAACTGTAATCCTAACCCTTACCCTTACCCTAACCCTAAACCTAAACCTAACACTGACCCAAACCCTAACACTTACCCTAACCCTAACCCTAATCCTAACTCTAACCCTTACCCTTACCCTAACCCTAACCCTAACCCTAACTATAACCCTAACCCTAACCCTAACCCTTACCCTAATCCTAACCCTAATCCTAACCCAAACCCTAAACTTAACCGTAACCACAACCCTAACCTTAACCCTTCCCCTTCCCCTAACCCTAAACCTAACCCTAACCCTAACCCTAACCTTAAACCTAACCCTAAACATATCCCTAACACTTACCCTAACCCTAAACCTAACCCTAACCCTAACCTTAACCCTAAACCTTACACTTACCCTAACCCTAACCCTAAACCTAACCCTAACTCTGACCCTAACCCTTAGCCTAACAATAACCCTGGCCCTAACAATAACCCTAACCCTTACCCTTACCCTAAACTTTACACTTATCCTAACCCTAACCCTAACCCTAATCCTAACCTTATCCCTAACCCTAACCCTATCCTTACCCTTAAACTTACCCTTACCCTAACCCTAACCCTAACCCTATCCCTAACACTTACCCTTACCCTAACCCTAACCCTAAACCCTACACTAACCCTAACCCTAACTCTTACCCTTACTCTTACCCTAACCCGAACCCAAAACCTAACTCTAACCCTAACTGTAACCCTAACCCCGAACCCTAACCCTAACCCTAATCCTAAACCTTACTCTTATCCTAACACTAACCCTAACCCTAAACCATAACCCTAACACTTACCCTTAACCTAACCCTAAACCTAACCCTAACCCTAACCCTTACCTAACCCAAACCCTAAACCTAACCCTTACCTAACCTTTACCCTAACCCTAAACATAACACTAACCCTAACCCTAAACCTAACCTTAACCCTAACCCTTACCCTTACACTTACTCTAACCCTAATCCTAAACCTAAACCTTACCCTTACCCTTACCCTAACCCTAACCCTAACCCTAACCCTAACCTTAACCCTAACCCTAAACCTAACCCTAACCTTAACCCTAACCCTTATCCTTACAATAACCCTAACCATTACCCTAACCCTAACACTAAACCTAACACTTACCATTACCCTAACCCTAAACCTAAACCTAACCGTAAACTTTAACCTGACCCTAACCCTAAACATAATCCTAACTCTAACCCTAACCTTAACCCTAACCCTTACCATTACCCTAACCCTAACCCTAACCCTAACTCTAAACCTAACCCTAACTCTACCCCTAACCCTTACCCTAACCCTAACCCTAACCCTAACCCTAACTCTAAACCTAACCCTAACTCTACCCCTAACCCTTACCCTAACCCTAACCCTAAACCTAATCCTAACCCTAATACTAAATATAACCCTAACCCTAACCCTAAACCTTACAATTACCCTAACTCTAAACCTAAACCTAACCCCAACCCTAACCCTAAACCTTACCCTTACACTAACCGTAACCCTTACCCTTACCATAACCCTAACCCTAACCCTTACCCTTACCCTAATGCTAACCCTAAACCTAACCCTAACCCAACCCTTACCCTAACCCTAACCTAACACTTACCCTAACCCTAACCCTAACCCTAAACTTAACCCTAATCCTAACCCTAACCCTAAACCTTACCCTTACCCTAACCCTAACCCTAATCCTAACCCTAACAATAACCCTAACCCTAACCCAAACCTTAACCCTATCCCTAACACTTACCCTTACCTTAACCCTAACCCTAAACCTAACACTAACCCTAACCCTAAGAATAACTCTTAACTCTTACCCTAACCCTAACCCGAAATCTAACTCTAACCCTAACCCTAACCCTAACCCCGAACCCTAACCCTAACCCTAACCCTTACCCTTATCCTAACATTAACCCTAACCCTAACCCTAACACTGACCGTTACCCTAACCCTAAACCTAACCCTAACCCAAACCCTTACCCTAACCCTAACCCTAACCCTAACCCTAACACTTACCCATACCCTAATCCTAACCCTAACCCTAACCCTAAACCTAACCCTAACTCTAAACTTAACCCTAAACCTAACAGTAACCCTAACCCTTACCCTTACCCTAACCCTAAACCTAAACCTAACCCTAACCCTAACCCTAACCCTTACCCTTACCCTAAACATAACCCTAAACCTAACCCTAACCCTTACCCTTACCCTAACCGAAATCCTAACCTTAACCCCAACGCTAATCCTAAAACTAACCCTTACCCTAACCCTAACCCTAACCCTAACCCTAAAACTTACCCTTACCCTAACTCTAACCCAAACCCTAACTCTAACCTTAACCCTTACCCTTACCTAACGCTAACCCTAACCCTAACCCTAACCGTAACCCGAAACATAACCCTAACCGTAACCCTAACCCTAAACCTAACACTTACCCTAATCCTACCCTAACCCTTAACCATACCCTAACCCTAACCCTAACCCTAAACCTAAACTTAACCCTAACCCTTACCTTTACGCTTACCCTAACCCTCACCCTAAACCTAACCCTAACCCTTACCCTTACCCTAAACCTAACCTAAACCTAATCCTAAAACTTACCCTTACCCTAACTCTAACCCTAACCATAACTCTAACCCTAACCCTGACCCTAACCCTAACCCTAAACTTAACCCTAACAATAACCCTAACCCTAAACCTTATCCTTACCCTAACCCTAACCCTAAACCTCACCCTAACCCTAAGCCTAACCCTTACCCTAACCCTAACCTAACCGTAACCCTAACCCTTACCCTTACCCTAATCCTAAACCTAACCCTAAACCTAAACCTAACCCTAACCGTTACCCTTGCCCTAACCCTAACACTAACCCTAACCCTAACCCTTACCCTTACCCTAAACCTAACCCTAAACCTTACCCTAACAATAACCTTAACCCTAACCCTACCCTTACCTTACCTTAATCCTAATCCTAACCCTAACTTTTACCCTTACCCTAACACTAACCCTAACCCAAAACTTAACCCTAACCCTAAACGTAAAACATACACTTATCCTAACCCTTACCCTAACCCTAACCGTAACCCTAAACATAACCCTAACCCTGACCCTAACCCTTACTCTAATCCTAACCCTAACCCTTACCCTTACCCTAACCCTAACCCTAACATTAAACCTAACCTTAAACCTAACCCTTACCCTTACACTTACCCTTACCCTAACCCTCACCCTAAACCTAAACCTAACCCTTACCCTTACCCTAATCCTAACCCTAACCTTAACCCTAACCCTAACCCTAACCCTAACCTTAACCATAACCCTTATCCTTACCTTAACCCTAACCATAACCCTAACCCTTAACCTAACCCTAACCCTAAACCTAACCCTTAACCTTACCCTAATCCTAAACCTAAACCTACACATAACCCTTACCCTGACCCTACCCCTAACCATAATCCTAACTCTAACCCTAACGTTAACCCTAACCCCTACCCTTACCCTAACCCTAACCCTAACCCTAAACCTAACCCTTACCCTTACCCTAACCCTCACCCTAAATTTACGCCTAACCCTAACCCTAACCCTTACCCCAACCCAAACTCTAACCCAAACTCTTACCCATCCCTATCCCTAACCTTAACCCTAACACTAACCACCCCTAACCCTTACCCTTACCCTAACCCTAACCCTAAACCTAACCCTAACTCTAAACTTAACCCTAAACCTAACAGTAACCCTAACCCTTACCCTTACCCTAACCCTAAACCTAAACCTAATCCTAACCCTAACCCTAACCCTAACCCTTACCCTTACCCTAAACATAACCCTAAACCTAACCCTAACCCTTACCCTTACCCTAACCGAAATCCTAACCTTAACCCCAACGCTAATCCTAAAACTAACCCTTACCCTAACCCTAACCCTAACCCTAACCCTAAAACTTACCCTTACCCTAACTCTAACCCAAACCCTAACTCTAACCTTAACCCTTACCGTAACCCTAACCCTAACCCTAACCCTAACCCTAACTCTAACCCTAACCCTTACCCTTACCTAACGCTAACCCTAACCCTAACCCTAACCGTAACCCGAAACATAACCCTAACCGTAACCCTAACCCTAAACCTAACACTTACCCTAATCCTACCCTAACCCTTAACCATACCCTAACCCTAACCCTAACCCTAAACCTAAACTTAACCCTAACCCTTACCTTTACCCTTACCCTAACCCTCACCCTAAACCTAACCCTAACCCTTACCCTTACCCTAAACCTAACCTAAACCTAATCCTAAAACTAACCCTTACCCTAACTCTAACCCTAACCATAACTCTAACCCTAACCCTGACCCTAACCCTAACCCTAAACTTAACCCTAACAATAACCCTAACCCTAAACCTTATCCTTACCCTAACCCTAACCCTAAACCTCACCCTAACCCTAAGCCTAACCCTTACCCTAACCCTAACCTAACCGTAACCCTAACCCTTACCCTTACCCTAATCCTAAACCTAACCCTAAACCTAAACCTAACCCTAACCGTTACCCTTGCCCTAACCCTAACACTAACCCTAACCCTAACCCTTACCCTTACCCTAAACCTAACCCTAAACCTTACCCTAACAATAACCTTAACCCTAACCCTACCCTTACCTTACCTTAATCCTAATCCTAACCCTAACTTTTACCCTTACCCTAACACTAACCCTAACCCAAAACTTAACCCTAACCCTAAACGTAAAACATACACTTATCCTAACCCTTACCCTAACCCTAACCGTAACCCTAAACATAACCCTAACCCTGACCCTAACCCTTACTCTAATCCTAACCCTAACCCTTACCCTTACCCTACCCCTAACCCTAACATTAAACCTAACCTTAAACCTAACCCTTACCCTTACACTTACCCTTACCCTAACCCTCACCCTAAACCTAAACCTAACCCTTACCCTTACCCTAATCCTAACCCTAACCTTAACCCTAACCCTAACCCTAACCCTAACCTTAACCATAACCCTTATCCTTACCTTAACCCTAACCATAACCCTAATCCTTAACCTAACCCTAACCCTAAACCTAACCCTTAACCTTACCCTAATCCTAAACCTAAACCTACACATAACCCTTACCCTGACCCTACCCCTAACCATAATCCTAACTCTAACCCTAACGTTAACCCTAACCCCTACCCTTACCCTAACCCTAACCCTAACCCCAAACCTAACCCTTACCCTTACCCTAACCCTCACCCTAAATTTACGCCTAACCCTAACCCTAACCCTTACCCCAACCCAAACTCTAACCCAAACTCTTACCCATCCCTATCCCTAACCTTAACCCTAACACTAACCACCCCTAACCCTTACCCTTACCCTAACCCTAACCCTAAAACTAACCCTAACCCTAACCCTAAACCTTACCCTTACCCTAACCCTAAGCCTAAACCTAACCCTAACCCCAACCCTAAACCTAACACTAACCCTAACCGTAAATCTAACCCTAACCATTACCCTTACGTAACCCTAACCCCAAACCTAACCCTAACCCTAACCAAAACCATAACCCCAACCCCTAACCCTAACCCTAACCCTAACCATTACACTTATTCTAACCCTAACCCTAATGCTAACCCTTACCCTTACCCTAAGCCCTAACCTAACCCCAACCCTAATCCTAACCCTTACCCTAACCCTAAACCTAACCCTAACAGTAAACATTACCCTTACCCTAAATCTAAACTTAACCCTAACCCTAAGCCTAACCCTTTCCCTTACCCTAAACCTAAACCTAACCCTAACCCTAACCTTAAAACTTACCCTAACCCTAAACCTAACCCTAACCCTAACACTAATGCTTACCCTAACACTAACTTTAACCCCAACACTAAATCTAACCCTAACCCTCACCCTAACCCTTACCCTAACCCTTACCCTTACCCTAACGCTAACCCTTACCCCAAACTTAACCCTCACACTAACCATATCACTTATCCTTACGCTTCACCTAACCCTAACTCTAACCCTAACCCTAACCCTAATCCTAACCCTTACCCTAACCCTAACACTAACCATTACCCTAACCCTAATCCTAACCCTAAACTTAACCTTTACCCTAACCCTAACACTAACCCTTACCCTTACCCTAACACTAACCCTAACCCTAACCCTAACCCTAACACTAAACCTATCCCTAACACTTACCCTTACCCTAACCCTAGCCCTAAACCTAACACTAACCCTTACCCTTACCCTAACCCTAACCCTAAACCTAACTCTAACCCTAACCCTAACACTAACCCTAACCCTAACCGTAACCCTAACACTTACCCTTAACCTAACCCTAAAACTAACCCTAACCCTAACCCTAACCCTAACCCTTACCCTAACCCTAACCCTAACCCTAACCCTAACACTAACCCTAACCCTAACCTTAACCCTAACCCTTACCCTTACCCTTTCCCTAATCCTAACCCTAAAACTAACCCTAACCCTTACCCTTACCCTAAACCTAACCCTAACCTTAACCCTAACACTAATCTTAACCCTAACCATAACCTTAACCCTAACCCTTCTTCTTACAATAACACTAACCATAACCCTAAACCTAAACCTAACCCTAACACTAAACCTAACCCTTACCCTTACCCTAACCCTAAACCTAAACCTAACCGTAACTTTTACCCCGACCCTAACCCTATCCATAATACTAACAGTAAACCTAACCTTAAGCCTAACCCTTACCCTTACCCTAACCCTAATCCTAACCCTAAACCTAACCTTAACTCTAACCCTAACCCTTAGCCTAACAATAACCCTGGCCCTAACCCTAACCCTTACCCTTACCCTAACCCTAAACTTATCGCTAACCCTAACCCTAACCCTTACCCAAACCCAAACTCTAACCCAACCTCTTACCCTTACCCTAACCCTAACCTTAACCCTAACACTAACCCTAACCCAAACCCTTACCTTACCCTAACCCGAACCCTAACCCTAACCCTTACCCTAAACCTAACATTAACACTAACCCTAACCCTAAACCTAACCCTTACCCTTAAGTAACACTAATTATAATCCCTAACCCTAACCCTAACCCTTACCCTTACCCTAACCCTAACCCTAACCCTTACCCTAACCCTAACCCTAACCCTAAACCTAAACCTTACCCTTAACCTAACCCTAACCCTAAACCTAACTCTAACCCTAACCCTAACCCTATCCTTAAACCTAAACCTGAGCCTATCCCTAACCCTTACCCTTACCCTTACCCTAACCCTAACCCTAACCCTAACCCTAACCTTAACCCTATCCCTAACCCTATCCCTAACACTTACCCTTACCCTAACCCTAACCATAAACCTAACAGTAACCCTAACCCTAACCCTAACCCTTACCCTTACCCTAACCCTAACACTAAACCTAACTCTAACCCTATTCCTAACCGTAACCCCGAACCCTAACGCTAACCCTAACCCTAAACCTTTCCCTTATCATAACACTAACAGTAACCCTAACACTTACCCTTAACCTAACCCTAAACCTAACCCTAACCCTAACCCTTACCCTAACCCTAACCCTATCCCTAACACTAACCCTAAACCTAACCTTAACCCTAACCCTTACCCTTACCCTACCCTAACACTAACACTCACCCTAAACCTAACCCTAACCCTAACCCTAAACCTTACCCTAACCCTAACCCTAACACTAACCCTAAACCTAACCTTAACCCTAACCCTTACCCTTACCCTTACCCTAACCCTAACCCTAACCCTAAACCTAACCCTAACCGTTACACTTACCCTAACCCTAACCCTAACCCTAACCCTAACCTTAACCCTAACCCTAACCTAAACCCTAACCTTAACCCTAACCCTTATCCTTACACTAACAATAACCATAACCTTAACCCTAAACCTAAACCTAACCGTAACCTTTACCCTGACCCTAACCCTATCCATAATCCTAACTCTAAGCCTGACCTTAACCCTAACCCTTAGCCTTACCCTAACCCTAACCCTAAGCCTAACTCTAACACTAACCTTAACCTTAACCCTAACCCTAACCCTATCCCTAACACTAAAACTAACCCTAACCCCGAACCCTAATCTTAACCCTAACCCTAACCCTATCCCTAACCCTTACCCTAACCCTATCCCTAACCCTAAACGTAACACAAACCCTAACACTAATCCTAACCCTTACCCATAGCCTAACCCTAACCCTAAACCTAACTCTAAACCTAACCCTAACCCTAACCTTAACCCTAAACCTAACCCTATCCCTAACCCTTACCCTTACACTTACCCTTACCCTAACCCTAACCTTAACCCTAACCCTTACCCGAACCCTAACCGATACCCTTACCCTAACCCTAACCCTAAATCTAACTCTAACCCTAACCCTAAACCTAACCCCGAACCCTAACCCTAACCCTAATCCTAAACCTTACCCTTATCCTAACACTAACCCTAACACTAACCGTAACCCTAACACTTACCATTAACATAATCCTAAACCTAACCCTAACCTAACCCTGACCCTAACCCTAACCCTAACACTAACCCTAACACTAACTCTAACCCTCAACCTAAACTTAACCCTAACCCTCACACGTAACCTAACCCTAACCCCTACCCTTACCCTAATCCTAACCCTAATCTTAACCCTAACCCTAACCCTAACCCTAACTTTAAACATAAACCTTATCCTTACCCTAACCCTAACCATAACCCTAACCCTAAAACAAACCCTAACCCTAAACCTAACCCTTACCCTTACCCTAACCCTAAACCTAAACCTAACCGTGACCCTTACCCTGACCCTACCTCTAACCATAATCCTAACTCTAACCCTAAACTTAACCCTAACCCGTACCCTTACCCTAACCCTAACCCTAACCCTAAACCTGACCATAACACTAACCCTAACCCTTACCCTAACAATAACCCTGGCCCTAAACCTAACCCTAACCCTTACCCTTACCCTAACCCTAACCATAAATTTACGCCTAACCTAACCCTAACCCTTACCCAAACCCAAACTCTAACCCAAACTCTTACACATCCCTATCCCTAAACTTAAACCTAACACTCACCCTATCCCTAAACCTTACCCTTACCCTAACCCTAACCCTAAAACTAACCCTAACCCTATTACTAAACCTTACCCTTACCCTAACCCTAAGCCTAAACCTAACCCTAAACCCAACCCTAAACCTAACACTAACCCTAACCCTAACCCTAACCATTACCGTTACGTAACCCTAACCCCAAACCTAACCCTAACCCTAACCCTAACCCTAATCCTAACTCTTACCCTTACCCTAACGCTAACCCTAACCTTAACCCTCACACTAACCCTACCCCTTACCCTTACCCTAAACCTAGCCCTAACTCTAACCCTAACCCTAACCCTAACCCTTATCCTAACCCTAACCCTAACCCTTAGCCTAACCCTAATCCTAACCCTTACCATAACCCTCACCCTAACCCTTACTCTTACCCTAACGCTAACCCTAACCTTAACCCTCACACTAACCCTACCCCTTACCCTTACCCTAAACCTAGCCCTAACTCTAACCCTAACCCTAACCCTAACCCTTATCCTAACCCTAACCCTAACCCTTAGCCTAACCCTAATCCTAACCCTAAAACTAACCCTAACCAAAACCCTAACCTTAACCCCAACCCTAACCTTTACCCTTTCCCTAACCCTAACCCTAAGCCTAACTCTAACCCTAAAATTAACCCTAACCCCGAAGCTATCCCTAACCCTAAACCTAAACCTTACCCTTATCAAAACACTAAACCTAACTCTAACCGTAACCCTAACACTTACCCTTAACAAAACCCTAAACCTAACCGTAATCCTAACCCTAACCCTAACCCTACCCTAAACATAACCTTAACCCTTACCCTAACCCTAACCCTAAGCCTAACCCTAACACTAACCCTAACCCTAAACCTAACCCTAACCCTTACCCTTACCCTAACCATAACCCTAAACCTAACCCTATCCCTTACCCTTACCCTTTCCCTAACCATAACCTTAAACCTAACCCTTAGCCTAACACTAACCCTAAACCTAACCGTAACCTTTACCATGACCCTAACCCTATCCATAATCCTTATTCTAACCCTAACCTTAACCCTAACCCTTACCCTTACATTAACCCTAACCCTAACCCTAAACCTTACCCTTACCTTAACCCTAACAGTAAACCTAACCCTAACACCAACCCTAAACCTAACATTAACACTAACCCTAACCCTAAACCTAAGCCTTACCCTTATGTAACACTAATCCTAACCCCTAATCCTAACCCTAACCCTAACCCTTACACTTATCCTAACCCTAACCCTAACCCTAACACTTACCCTTACACTAACCCCTAACCTAACCCTAACCCTAACCCTAACACTTACACTTACCCTAACCCTTACCCTAATCCTAACCCTAACTCTAACCCTTATCCTTACCTTAACCCTAACCCTAAACCTAACTCTAACCATAACCCTAACACTGACCTTAACCCTAACCCTAGCCCTATCCCTAAGCCTTACCCTTACCCTTATCCTAAAAGTAACCCTAACCTTAACCCTAACCCTAACCCTAACCCTTACCCTTACCCTAACCCTAAACCTAACTCTAACCTTAACCCTAACCCTACCCTATGCCTAAGCCTTACCCTTACCCTAACCCTAACCTTAAACCTAACACTAACCCTAACCCTAACCTTACCCTTACCCTAACCCTAAACCTAACTCTAACCCTAACCCTAAACCTAACCCTAACCCTAACCCTAACCCTTACCCTTACCCTAACCCTAACCCTAACTCTAACCCTAACCTTAACCCTAACCCTAACCCTAACCCTAACCTTAACCTTAACCCTTATCCTTACAGTAACCCTAACCGTAACCCTAACCCTAAACCTAACCCTAACACTAAACCTAACCCTTACCCTTACCCTTACCCTAACCCAAAACCTAAACCTAACCGTAACCTTTACCCTGACCCTAATCCTACCCTAATCATAACTCTAACCCTAACCTTAACCCTAACCCTTACCCTTACCCTAACCCTAACCATAAGCCTAACCCTAAATCTAACCCTAACCCTTACCCTAACCTTAACAATAACCCTGGCCCTAACCCTAACCCTAACCTTACCCCTAACCCTAACCCTTACCCAAACCCAAAATCTAACCTAAACTCTTACCCTTACCCTAACCCTAACCTTAACCCTAACACTAACCCTATCCCTAACCCTTACCCTTACCCTAACCCTAACCCTAAAACTAACCCTAACCCTAACCCTAAACCTTACCCTTACCCTAACAGTAAGCCTAAACCTAACCCTAAACCCAACCCTAAACCTAACACTAACCCTAACCCTAACCCTAACCCTAAAACTAACCCTAACCCTAACCCTAACCCTAACCTTAACCCTAACCCTAACCCTATCCCTAACACTTACACTTACCCTAACCCTAACCCTAAACCTAACACTAACCCTAACCCTAACCCTTACCCTTACCCTAACCCTAACCCTAAGCCTAACTCTAACCCTAAAATTAACCCTAACCCCGAAGCTAACCCTAAACCTAAACCTAAACCTTACCCTTATCAAAACACTAAACCTAACCCTAACCGTAACCCTAACACTTACCCTTAACAAAACCCTAAACCTAACCGTAATCCTAACCCTTACCCTAACCCTACCCTAAACATAACCCTAACCCTTACCCTAACCCTAACCCTAAGCCTAACCCTAATCCTAACCCTAACCCTAACCCTAACCCTAACCCTTACCCTTACCCTAACCCTAACCCTAACCCTATGCCTAAGCCTTACTCTTACCCTAACCCTAACCTTAAACCTAACCCTAACCGTAACCCTAACCTTAACCCTAACACTAACCCTATCCCTAACCCTTACCCTTACCCTAACCCTAACCCTAAAACTAACCCTAACCCTAACCCTAAACCTTACCCTTACCCTAACAGTAAGCCTAAACCTAACCCTAAACCCAACCCTAAACCTAACACTAACCCTAACCCTAACCCTAACCCTAACCATTACCGTTACGTAACCCTAACCCCAAACCTAACCCTAAGCCTAACCCTAACCCTAATCCTAAACCTTACCCTTACCATAACCCCTACCCTAACCCTAACCCTAACCCTAACCCTTACTCTTACCCTAACCCTAACCCTCACCCTAACCCTTAGTCTTACCCTAACGATAACGCTAACCCTACCCCTTACCCTTACCCTAAACCTAACCCTAACTGTAACCCTAACCCTAACCCTTACCCTAACCCTAACCCTAACCCTTAACCTAACCCTAACCCTAACCCTAAAACTAACCCTAACCCTAACCCTAACCCTAACCTTAACCCTAACCCTAACCCTATCCCTAACACTTACACTTACCCTAACCCTAACCCTAAACCTAACACTAACCCTAACCCTAACCCTAACCCTTACCCTTCCCCAACCCTAACCCTAAGACTAACTCTAAACCTAAAGCTAACCCTAACCTCGAAGCTAACCCTAACCCTAACCCTAACCGTAACCCTAACACTTACCCTTAACAAAACACTAAACCTAAACCCAATCCTAACCCTTACCCTAACCCTGCCCTAAACCTAACCCTAACCCTTACCCTAACCCTAACCCTAAGCCTAACCCTAACACTAACCCTAACCCTAAACCTAACCCTAACCATTACCCTTACCCTAACCCTAACCCTAAACCTAACCCTATCCCTTACCCTTACCCTTTCCCTAACCCTAACCTTAAACCTAACCCTAACCCTTACCCTTAGCCTAACCCTAAACCTAAACCTAACCGTAACCTTTACCATGACCCTAACCCTATCCATAATCCTTACTCTAAACCTAACCTTAACCCTAACCCTTACCCTTACCCTAACCCTAACCCTAACCCTAAACCTTACCCTTACCGTAACCCTAACACTAAACCTAACCCTAGCCCCAACAATAAACCTAACATTAACACTAACCCTAACCCTAAACTAACACTTTCCCTTATGTAACACTAATCCTAACCCCTAATCCTAACCCTAACCCTAACCCTTACACTTATCCTAACCCTAACCCTAACCCTAACACTTACTCTTACCCTAACCCCTACCCTAACCCTGACCCTAACCCTAACCCTAACACTTACCCTTACCCTAACCCCTACCCTAACCCTAACCCTAACCCTAACACTTACCCTTACCCTAACCCTTACCCTAACCCTAACCCTAACAATAAACCTTACCCTTACCTTAACCCTAACGCTAAACGTAACTCTAACCCTAACCCTAACACTAACCTTAACCCTAACCCTAGCCCTAGCCCTAGCCCTAATCCTTACCCTTACCCTTACCCTTATCCTAAAAGTAACCCTAACCTTAACCCTAACCCTAAACCTAACCCTTACCCTTACCCTAACTCTAAACCTAACTCTAACCTTAACACTAACCCTAACCCTATCCCTAAGCCTTACCCTTACCCTTATCCTAAAAGTACCCCTAACCTTAACCCTAAACCTAACCCTAACCCTTACCCTTACCCTAACCCTAAACCTAACTCTAACCTTAACCCTAACCCTAACCCTATGCCTAAGCCTTACCCTTACCCTAACCCTAACCCTAAACCTAACACTAACCCTAACCGTAACCTAACCCTTACCCTAACCCTAAACCTAACTCTAACCCTAACTGTAACCCTAAACCTAACCCTAACCCTAACCGTTACCCTAACCCTAACCCTAACTCTAACCCTAAACTTAACCCTAACCCTAACCCTAACCCTAACCCTAACCTTAACCCTAACCCTTATCCTTACACTAACCCTAACCATAACCCTAACCCTAAACCTAACCCTAACACTAAACCTAACCCTTACCCTTACCCTAACCCTAACCCTAAACCTAACCCTAACCCTAAACCGAACCCTAACTCTAACCCTAACACTTACCCTAACCCTAACCTTTACCCAAACCCAAACTCTTACCCAAACTCTTACCCTTATCTTAACCCTAACCTTAACCCTAACACTACACCTAAACCTAACCCTTATCCTTACCCTAACTCTAACCCAAAACCTAACCCTAACGCTAACCCTAAACCTTACCCTTACCCGAACCCTAACACTAAACCTAACCCTAACCCCAACCCTAAACCTAACACTAACACTACCCCTAACCCTAAACCTAACCCTTACCCTTAAGTAACCCTAGTCCTAACCCTTAACCCTAAACCTAAACCTAACCCTTCACTTATCCTAACCCTAACCCCTACCCTAAACCTTACCCTTACCCGAACCCTAACACTAAACCTAACCCTAACCCCAACCCTAAACCTAACACTAACACTACCCCTAACCCTAAACCTAACCCTTACCCTTAAGTAACCCTAGTCCTAACACTTAACCCTAAACCTAAACCTAACCCTTCACTTATCCTAACCCTAACCCCTACCCTAAAACTTACCCTTACCCTAACCCCTACCCTAACCCTTACCCTAACCCTAAACCCTAACCCTTACCCTTACCCTAAACCAAAACCTAACCCTAACCCTAAACCTAACCTAACCTTAACCCTAACCCTAACCCTAAACATAACCCTAAACCTAACCCTAACTCTCACCCTAACCCTTAGCCTAACATTAACCCTTACCCAAACCCAAACTCTTACCCAAACTCTTAACCTTACCCTAACCCTAACCTTAACCCTAACACTAAACCTAAACCTAACCCTTATCGTTACCCTAACCCTAAGCCTAAACCTAACCCTAACGCTAAACCTAACCCTTACCCTTACCCTAACCCTAATCCTAACCCTAACCCTAACACTTACCCTTACCCTAAACCTAACCCTAAACCTTACCCTCACCATAACCTTAACCCTAACCCTAACCTTTACCCTTATCTTAACCCTAATCCTAACTCTAACCCTTACCCTTACCCTAACGCTAACCCTAAACCTAACCTTAACACTAACACTAAACCTAACACATACCCTTACCCTAACCCTAACCCTAACCCTAACTGTAACCCTAAACATAACCCTAACTCTAACCCTAACCCTAAACCTATCCCTAACCCTTACCCTAACCCTGACCCTCACCCTAAACTTAACCGTAACCATAAACCTAACCTTAACCCTTAACCTCACCCTAACCCTAACCCTAAACCTAACCATAACCCTAAGCCTAACCTTAACCCTAACCCTAACCCTATCCCTAACCCTTACCCTAACCCTAAACCTAACCCTAACCCTAAACCTAACCCTAACTCTCACCCTAAAACTTAGCCTAACAATAACCCTGGCCCTAACCCTAACACTAACCCTTACCCTTACCCAAACCTTTACACTTATCCTAACCCTAACCCTAACCCTAACACTTACCCTTAACCTAACACCTACCCTAACCCTAACCCTAACCCTAACCCTTACCCTACCCCTAACCCTAAACCTAACTCAAACCCTAACCCTAACCCTAAACTTATCCCTAACCCTAACCCTATCCTTACCCTTAACCTTACCCTTACCCTAACTCTAACCCTAACATTAACCTTAACCCTAACCCTAACCCTATCCCTAACACTTACCCTTACCCTAACACTAACCCTAAACCCTACAATAACCCTAACCCTAACTCTAACCCTTACCCTTACCCTAACCCGAAACCAAAACCTAACTCTCACCCTAACCCTAACCTTAACCCCGAACCCTAACCCTAACCCTAACCCTAAACCTTACCCTTATCCTAACCCTAACCCTAAACCAACCGTAACCCTAACACTTACCCTTAACCTAACCTTAAACCTAACCCTAACCCTAACCCTTACCCTAACCCTAACCCTAAACCTAACCCTTACCCTAACGCTAACCCTAACCCTAACACTAACCCTAGACCTAAACTTAACCCTAACCCTTACCCTTACCCTTACTCTAACCCTAATTCTAAACCTAAACCTAACCCTTACCCTTACCCTAACCCTAACCCTAACCCTAACCCTAATCTTAACCCTAACCCTAACCCTAACCTTAACCCAAACCCTTATCCTTACACTAACCCTAACCATACCCCTAACCCTAACACTAAACCTAACCCTTACCCTTAACCTAACCCTAAACCTAAACCTAACCATAAACTTTACCCTGACCCTAACCCTATCCATAATCCTAACTCTAACCCTAACCTTAACCCTAACCCTTACCCTTACCCTAACCCTAACCCTAACCCTAAAACTAACCCTAACTCTAAACCTAACCCTTACCCTAACCCTAACCCTTACCCAAACCCAAACTCTTACCCTTATCCTAACCCTAACCTTAACCCTAACACTAAACCTAAACCTAACCCTTATGCTTACCCTAACCCTAACCCTCAACCTAACCCTAACGCTAACACTAAACCTTACCCTTACCCTAACCCTAACACTAAACCTAAACCTAACCCCAACCCTAAACCTAACACTAACCCTAACCCTAACCCTAAACGTAACCCTTACCCTTAAGTAACCCAAGTCCTAACCCTTAACCCTAAACCTAACCCTAACCCTTAACTTATCCTAACCCTAACCCCTACCCTAACACTTACCCTTACCCTAAACGCTACCTTAACCCTAACCCTAACCCTTACCCTAACCATAACCCTAACCCTAAGCCTTAACCTTACTCTAAACCAAAACCTAACCCTAACCCTAACCCTAACCTAACCTTAAACCTAACCCTAACCCTAACCCTCACCCTAAACCTAACCCTAACTCTAACCCTAAGGCTTACCCTAAACCTAAACCTTACCCAAACCCAAACTCTTACCCAAACACTTACCCTTACCCTAACCCTAACCTTAACCCTAACACTAAACATAAACCTAACCCTTATCCTTACCCTAACCCTAACCCTAAACCTAACCCTAAACCTTACCCTAACCATAACCTTAACCCTAACCCTAACCCTTACCCTTATCTTAACCCTAATCCTAACCCTAAACCTTACCCTTACCCTAACGCTAACCCTAACGCTAACCTTAACCCTAACCCTAAACCTAACACATACCCTTACCCTAACCCTAACTGTAACCCTAAACATAACCCTAACTCTAACCCTAACCCTAAACCTATCCCTAACCCTTACCCTAACCCTAACCCTAACTCTACCCCTAACCCTAACCCTAACCCTTACCCTAACCCTAAACCTAACCCTAAACATAACCGTAAACATAACCCTAACCCTAACCCTTACCCTTACCCCAACCCTAACCCTAAACCTAACCCTAACCCTAACCCTAAACTTAACCCTAACCCTAACCCTATCCCTAACCCTTTCCATAACCCTAACCCTAAACTTAACCTTAACCCTAACCCTTACCCTTACCCTAACCCTGACCCTAACCCTAAACCTAACCCTAAACCTTACCCTAACCATAAACTTAACCCTAACCCTAATCTTACCCTTATCATAACCCTAATCCTAACTCTAAGCCTTACCCTTACCCTAACGCTAACCCTAACCCTAACCTTAACCCTAACCTCAACCTAACACATACCCTTACCCTAACCCTAACCCTAATCCTAACCCTAATCGTAACCCTAAACATAACCCTAACTCTAACACTAACCCTAACCCTATCCCTAACCCTTAACCTAACCCTAACCCTAACTCTAACCCTAACCCTAACCCTAACCCTTACCCTAACCCTAACCCTAAACCTCACCCTAAACTTAACCGTAACCATAACCCTAAATTTAACCCTTACCCTTACCCTAACCCTAACCCTAAACCTAACCCTAACCCTAACCCTAACCCTAACCCTAAACCTATCGCTAACCCTTACCCTAACCCTAAACCTAACCCTAACCCTAACCGTAACCCTAACCCTAACCCTTACCCTTACCCTAACCCTAACCCTAACTCTAACCCTAAACCTAAACCTAACTCTAACCCTAACCCTTAGCCTAACAATAACCCTTGCCCTAACCCTAACCCTAACCCTTACCCTTACCCTAACCTTTACACTTATCCTAACCCTAACCCTAACCCTAATCCTATACTTATCCCTAACCCTAACCCTATCCTTTCCCTTAACCTTACCCTTACCGTAACCCTAACCCTAACCCTAACCTTAACCCTAACCCTATCCCTAACACTTACCCTTACCCTAACCCTAACCCTGAACCCTACACTAACCCTAACCCTAACTCTAACCCTTACCCTTACCCTAATCTGAACCCAAAACCTAACTCTAACCCTAACCCTAACCCTAACCCCGAACCCTAACCCTAACCCTAACCCCAAACCTTACCCTTATCCTAACACTAACCCTAACCCTAACCGTAACCCTAACAATTACCCTTAACCTAACCCTAAACCTAACCCTAACCCTAACCCTTACCCTAACCCTAACCCTAAACCTAACCCTTACCCTAAGCTTAACCCTAACCCTAAACCTAACACTAACCTTAAACCTAAACCTAACCTTAACCCTAACCCTTACCCTTAGCCTTACTCTAACCCTAATTATAAACCTAAACCTAACCCTTACCCTTACCCTAACCCTAACCCTAACCCTAACCATAACCCTAACCCTAAACCTAACCGTAACCTTACCATAACCCTTATTTTTACAGTAACCCTAACCATAACCCTAACCCTAACACTAAACCTAACCCTTTCCCTTACCCTAAAACAAAACCTAAACCTAACCGTAACCTTTAACCTGACCCTAACCCTATCCATAATCCTAACTCTAACCCTAACCTTAACCGTAACCCTTACCCTTACCCTAACCCTAACCCTAACCCTAAACCTAAACCTAAACCTAACTCTAACCCTAACCCTTACCCTAACCCTTACCCTTACCCAAACCCAAACTCTAACCCAAACTCTTACCCTTACCCTAACCCTAACCTTAACCGTAACATAAACCTAAACCTAACCCTTATCCTTACCCTAACCCTAACCCTAACCCTAAACAACCCTAACGCTAACCCTAAACCTTACCCTTACCCTAAACCTAACACTAAACCTCACCCTAACCCCAACCCTAAACCTAACACTAACACTAACCCTAACCCTAAACCTAACCCTTACCCTTAAGTAACGCTAGTCCTAACCCTAACCCTAACCCTAACACTTAGCCTTACCCTAACCCCTACGCTAACCCTAACCCTAACCCTTACCCTAACAATAACCCCAACCCTAACCCTTACCCTTACCCTAAACCAAAACCTAACCCTAACCCTAACCCTAATGTAACCATAACCCTAAACCTAAACCTAACCCTAACCCTTAACTTTACCCTAACCCTAACCCTAAACCTAACTCTAACACTAACCCTAACCCTAACCTTAACCCTAACCCTAACCCTATCCCTAAGCCTAACCCTAACCCTTACCTTAACCCTAACCCTAACCCTAAACTTTACCGTAACCATAACCCTAAACCTAACCCTTACCCTTACCCAAAAGCTAACCCTAAACCTAACCCTAACCCTAACCCTAACCTTAACCCTAACCCTAACCCTAACCCTATCCATAACCCTTACCCTAACCCTAACCCTAACCCTAAACCTAACACTAACCCTGACCCTAACCCTAACTCTTATCCCTACCCTAACCCTAACGCTAAACCTCACTCTAACCCTAACCCTAACCCTAACCCCTAACCATAACGATAACCCTATACTAACCCTTACCCGTATCCTAACCCTAACCCTAACCCTAACCCTAACCATAACCCTAACCCTTACCATAACCCTAACCCTAACTGTAACCCTAACCCTTACCCTTACCCTAATCCTAAACCTAACCCTGACCCTAAACCTAAACCTACCCCTTACCCTTACTCTAAACCTAACCCTAACCCTAACACTTATCCTTACCCTAAACCTAACCCTAAACTTTATCCTAACCATAACCTTAACCCTAACCCTAAACCTTACCCTTACCCTAACCCTAACCCTAACCCTAACACTAAATCTAACCTTAACCCTAACCCTTAGCCTTACCCTTACCCTAACCCTGACCCTAAACCTAACCCTAACCCTTACACTTACCCTAATACCAAACCCTAACCTTAACCCTAACGCTAACCCAAACCCTAACCTTAACCAAAACCCTTATCCTTACCCTAACCCTAACCCTAACCCTAACCCTAAACCTAACCCTAACCCTAAACCTAACCCTTACCCTTACCCTAACCCTAACCCTTACCCTAACCCTAACCCTAATCCTAACCCTAAACCTAACCCTAACCCTAAACTTAACCCTAACCCTAACTCTAACCCTAACCTAACACTTACCCTTACCCTAACCCTAACCCTAACCTTAATCCCAACCCTAAACCTAACCCTAACCCTAACCCTTACCCTAACCTAACCCTAACTCTTACCCTAAACCTACCCCTACCCCTAACCCTAACCCTACCCTAACCTTAAACCTAACCCTAAACCTAACACATACCCTTACCCTAACCCTAACCCTAAAACAAACCGTAACTCTAAACATAAACCTAACCCTAACCCTAACCTTTACTCTTACCCTTACGCTAACCCTAACCCTAACCTTAACCCTAACCCTAAACCTAACACATACCCTTACCCTAACCCTAACCCTAAAACAAACGGTAACCCTAACCATAACCCTAACCATAACCCTAACCCTAACCCTAACCCTTACCCTAATCCTAACCATAACCCTTACCCTTACCCTAACCCTAACCCTAAACC
The DNA here is from genome assembly GCA_024803745.1 of Megascapheus bottae. Taxonomy (NCBI): domain Eukaryota; kingdom Metazoa; phylum Chordata; class Mammalia; order Rodentia; family Geomyidae; genus Megascapheus; species Megascapheus bottae. The sequence goes on from JANJXV010000049.1 coordinate 1,596,435, forward strand.
TAACACTAAACCTAACCTTAACCCTAACCTTTACCCTTACCCTTACCCTAACCCTAACCCTAAACCTAACACATACCCTTACCCTAACCCTAACCCTAAAACAAACCGTAACTCTAAACATAACCCTAACCCTAACCCTAACCCTTACTCTTACCCTTACGCTAACCCTAACCCTAACCTTAACCCTAACCCTAAACCTAACCCTTACCCTTACCCTAACACTAATCCTAAACCAAACCATAACCCTTTCCCTGAACCTAACCCTAACCATAATCCTAACTCTAACCCTAACCTTAACCCTAACCCCTACCCTTACCCTAACCCTAACCCTAACCCTAACCATAACCCTAAACCTAACCCTAACACAAACCCTAACCCTTACCGTAACGATAACCCTGGCCCTAACCCTAACCCTAACCCTTACCCTTACCCTAACCCTAACCCTAAATTTATCCCTAACCCTAACCCTAACCCTTACCTAAACCCAAACTCTAACCCAAACTCTTACCCTTACCCTATCCCTAACCTTAACCCTAACACTAACCATAACCCTAACCCTTACCCTTACACTAACCCTAAGCCTAAACCTAACCCTAACCCTAACGCTAACCCTAAACCTTACCCTTACCCTTACCCTAAGCCTAAACCTAACCCTAATCCCAACCCTAACCATAATCCTAACTCTAACCCTAACCTTAACCCTAACGCCTACCATTACCCTAACCCTAACCCTAACACTAACCCTAATCCTAACCATAACCCTACGTAACCCTGACCCCAAACCTAACCCAAACCCTAACCCTAACCCCAACCCCTAACCCTTACACTTATTCTAACCCTAACCCTAAACCTAACCCTTACACTTAGCCTAACCCCTACCCTAAACCTAACCCTAACCCTTACCCTAACCCTAACCCTAACCCTTACACTTACCCTAAACCTAAACCTAACCCTAACCCTAAGCCTAACCCTTTCCCTTACCCTAAACCTAACCCTAACTCTAACCCTAACCTTAAAACTTACCCTTACCCTAAACCTAATCCTAACCTTAACCCCAACGCTAAACCTGACCCTACCCCTTACCCTAAACCTAACCCTAACCCTCACCCTAACCCTAACCTTTAGCCTTACCCTAACCCAAAACCTAAACCTAACGCGAACCCTAACCTTAACCCTAAGCCTTACCCTTACCCTAAGCCTAAACCTAAACCTAACCCTAACCCTAACACTTACCCAAACCATAACCCTAACCCTAACCCTTACCCTTACACTAACACTAACCCTAACCCCTAACCCGTACCCTAAACCTAACCCTAACCCTTACCCTTACACTAATCTTAAACAGAACCCTAACCCTAACTCTAAACCTAACCTTAACCATAACCCTAACCCTATCCCTAACACTTACCCTTACCCTAACCCTAACCCTAAACTTAACACTAAGCATAACCCTAACCCTAACCATTACCCTTACACTAAACCTAACCCTAAACCTAACTCTAACCCTAACCCTAACCCTAACCCCAAACCCTAACCCTAACCCTAAACCTTACCCTTATCCTAACACTAATCCTAACCATAACCGTAACCCTAACACTTACCCTTAACCTAACCCTAAACCTAACCCTAACCCTAAACCTTACCCTAACCTTAACTCTAACCCTAAACCTTACCCTAACCCTAACCCTAACACTAACCCTAACACTAACCCTAACCCTAAACCTAACCTTAAACCTAAACCTTACCCTTACCTTTACCCTAACCCTAACCCTAAACTAACCCTAACCCTTACCCTTACCCTAACCCTAACCCTAAACTTAACCCTTGCGCTTATCCTTACACTAACCCTAACCATAACCTTAACCCTAAACCTAACCCTAACCCTAAACCTAACACTTACCCTTACCCTAACCCTAAACCTAAACCTAACCGTAACCTTTACCCTGACCCTAACCCTATCCATAATTCTAACTCTAACCCTAACCTTAACCCTAAACCTTACACTTACCCTCACCCTAACCCTAACCCTAACTCTAAACCTAAACCTAACTCTGACCCTAACCCTTACCCTAACAATAACCCTGGCCCTAACCCTAACCCTAACCCTTACCCTTACCCTAACCCTAACCCTAACCTTACCCCCAACCCTAACCCTAACCCTTACCCAAACCCAAACTCTTACCCTTACCCTAACCCTAACCTTAACCCTAACACTAACCCTAACCCTATCCCTTATCCTTACCCTAACCCTAAACCTAAACCTTACCCTTACCTTAACCCTAACCCTAACCCTAACCCTAACACCAACCCTAAACCTAACCCTAACACTAACTCTAACTCTAAACCTAACCCTAACCCTAACTCTAAACTTAACCCTAACCCTTATCCTTACACTAACCCTAACCATAACCTTAACCCTAAACCTACCCTAACCCTAAACCTACCACTTACCCTTACCCTAACCCTAAACCTAAACCTAACCGTAACCTTTAGCCTGACCCTAAAACTATCCATAATCCTAACTCTAACCCTAACCTTAAACCTAACCCTTACACTTATCCTAACCCTAAACCTAACCCTAAACCTAACCCTAACTCTTACCCTAACCCTTACCCTAACAATAACCCTGGCCCTAACCCTAACCCTAACCCTTACCCTTACCCTAACCCTAACCCTAACCTTACCCCTAACCCTAACCCTAACCCTTACCCAAACCCAAACTCTAACCCAAACTCTTACCCTTACCCTAACCCTAACCTTAACCATAACACTAAGCCTAACCCTAACCCTTACCCTTACACTAACCCTAAACCTAAACTTAAACCTAAACCTGAACCTTACACTTACCTTAACCCTAACCCTAAACCTAACCCTAACACCAACCCTAAACCTAACTCTAACACTAACCCTAATCCTAAAACTAACCCTTACCCTTATGTAACCCTAATCCTAACCCCTAAACCTAACCCTAACCCTAACCCTTACACTTATCCTAACCCTAACCCTAACCCTAACACTTACCCTAACCCCTACCCTAACCCTAACCCTAACCCTTACCCTAACCCTAATCCTAACCCTTACCCTTACCCTAAACCTAAACCTAACCCTAACCCTAACCCTAACCCTTTCCCTTACCCAAAACCGATCCCTAACCCTAACCCTAAACATAAAACTTACCCTTACCCTAAACCTAAACCTAACCCTAACTCTAACCCTAACCCTTAGCCTAACAATAACCCTGGCCCTAACCCTAAGCCTAACCCTTACCCTTACCCTAACCTTTACACTTATCCTAACCCTAACCCTAACCCTAACACTTACCCTTACCCTAACCTTAACCCTAACCCTAAACCTAACTCTAACCCTAAACCTAAACCTAACCTTATCCCTAACCCTAACCCTATCCTTACCCTTAACCTTACCCTTATCCTAAACCTAAACCTAACCCTAAACTTAACCCTAACCCTAACCCTAACCTATCCCTAACACTTACCCTTACCCTAACCTTTACACTTATCCTAACCCTAACCCTAACCCTAAACCTTACCCTTACCCTAACCCTAACCCTAAACCTAACTCTAACCCTAAACCTAACCCTAACCTTATCCCTAACCCTAACCCTATCCTTACCCATAACCTTACATTTACCCTAACCCTAACCTTAACCCTAACCCTAACCCTAACCCTATCCCTAACACTTACCCTTACCCTAACACTAAACCCTACACTAACCCTAACCCTTACTCTAACCCTTACCCTTACCCTAACCCGAACACAAAACCAAACTCTAACCCTAACCCTAACCCTAACCCTAACTCCGAACCCTAACCCTAACCCTAACCCTAAACCTTACCCTTATCCTAACCCTAACCCTAACCCAACCGTAACCCTATCACTTACCCTTAACCTAACCCTAAACCTAACCCTAACCCTAACCCTTACCCTAACCCTAACCCTAAACCTAACCCTTACCCTAACCCTAACCCTAACCCTAACCCTAACACTAACCCTAACCCTAAACCTAACCTTAAACCTAACCCTTACCCTTACCCTTACTCTAAATCTAATCCTATACCTAAACCTAACCCTTACCCTTACCCTAACCCTAACCCTAACCCTAACCCAAACCTTAACCCTAACCCTAACCCTAACCCTAACCATAACCTTAACCCTAACCCTTATCCTTACACTAACCCTAAACATAACCCTAACCCTAACACTAAACCTAACCCTTAGCCTTACCCAAACCCTAAACCTAAACCTAACCGTAACCTTTACCCTGACCCTAACCCTATCCATAATCCTAACTCTAACCCTAACCATAACCCTAACCCTTACCTTTACCCTAACCCTAACCCTAACCCTAAACCTAATCCTAACCCTAACTCTAACCCTAACCCTTACCCTAACCCTAACCCTTACCCAAACCCAAACTCTTACCCTTATCCTAACCCTAACCTTAACCCAAACACTAAACCTAAACCTAACCCTTATCCTTACCCTAACTCTAACCCTAAACCTAACCCTAATGCTAACCCTAAACCTTACCCTTACCCTAACCCTAACACTAAACCTAACCCTAACCCCAACCCTAAAACTAACACTAACACTAACCCTAACTCTAACCCTAACCTTAACCCTAACCCTTATCCTTACACGAACCGTAACCATAACCCTAAAGCTAACACTAAACCTAACCCTTACCCTTACCCTAACCCTAAACCTAAACCTAACCGTAACCTTTACCCTGACCCTAACCCTATCCATAATCCTAACTCTAACCCTAACCTTACCCCTAACCCTTACCCTTACCCTAACCCTAACCGTAACCCTAACCCTAAACTTAACCCTAACTTTAACCCTAACCCTTACCCTAACCCTAACCCTTACCCAAACCCAAACTCTTACCCAAACTCTTATCCATATCCTAACCCTAACCTTAACCCTAACACTAAACCTAAACCTAACACTTATCCTTACCCTAACCCTAACACTAAACCTAACCCTAACCCCAACCCTAAACCTAACACTAACACTAACCGTAACCCTAAACCTATCCCTTACCCTTAAGTAACCCTAGTCCTAACCCTTAACCCTAAACCTAACCCTAACCCTTCACTTATCCTAACCCTAACCCCTACCCTAACACTTACCCTTACCCTAACCCCTACCCTAACCCTAACCCTAACCCTTACCCTAACCCTAACCCTAACCTTAACCCTTACCCTTACCCTAAACCAAAACCTAACCCTAACCCTAACCCTAACCTAACCTTAACCCTAACCCTAACACTAACCCTAACCCTAAACCTAACCCTAACTCTAACCCTAACCCTTACCCTAACCCTAACCCTTACCAAAACCCAAATTCTTACCCAAACTCTTACCCTTACCCTAACCCTAACCTTAAACCTAACACTAAAACTAATCCTAACCCTAACCCTTACCCTTACCCTAACCCTAATCCTAACCCTACCCTAACCCTTACCCTAAACCTAACCCTAAAACTTACCCTAACCATAACCTTAACCCTAAACCTATCCCTAACCCTCATCTTAACCCTAATCCTAACCCTAGCCCTTACCCTTACCCTAACGCTAACCCTAAACCTAACACTAAACCTAACCTTAACCCTAACCCTAAACCTAACACATACACTTACCCTAACCCTAACTGTAACCCTAAACATAACCCTAACTCTAACCCTAACCCTAAACCTATCCCTAACCCTCACTCTAACCCTAACCCTAACTCTAACCCTAACCCTAACCCTTACCCTAACCCTAACCCTAACCCTAAACTTAACCGTAACCATAACCCTAACCCTAACCCTTACCCTTACCCTAACCCTAACCCTAACCCTAACCCGTAACCTTAACCCTAACTCTAACCCTATCCCTAACCCTTACCCTAACCCTATCCCTAACCTTAACCTTAACCCTAACCCTTACCCTTACCCTAACCCTAACCCTAACCCTAAACCTAACCATGAACCTTACCCTAACCATAACCTTAACCCTAACCCTAAGCTTACCCTTATCTTAACCCTAATCCTAACTCTAACCCTTAACCTTACCCTTACCCTAACGCTAACCCTAACCCTTACCTTAACCCTAACCCTCAACCTAACCCATACCCTTACCCTAACCCTAAACCTGACCCTAACCGTAACCCTAAACATAACCCTAACTCTAACCCTAATTCTAACCCTATCCTTAACCCTGAACCTAACCCTAAACCTAACTCTAACCCTAACCCTAACCCTAAACCTTACCCTAACCCTAACCCTAACCCTAACCCCTAACCTTAACCATAACCCTAACCCCTAACCATAACCATAACCCTAAACTAACACTTACCCGTATTATAACACTAATCCTAACCCTAAACCTAACCCTAACACTTACCCTTACCCTAACCCCAAACCTAACCAGAACCCTAACCCTTACCCTAATCCTAATCCTAACCTTAACCCTAACCCTTACCCTTACCCTAATCTTAAACCTAACCCTAACCCTAAACCTAACCCTATCCCTTACCTTACTCTAACCCTAACCCTAACCCTAACCCTTATCCTTACCCAAAACCTAACCCTAAACCTTACCCTAACCATAACCTTAACCCTAACCCTAACCCTTACCCTTATCTTAACTCTAATCCTAACCCTAACCCTTACCCTTACCCTTACGCTAACCCTAACCCTAACCTTAACCCTAACCCTAAACCTAACACATACCCTTACCCTAAACCTAACCCTAAAACAAACCGTAACCCTAAACATAACCCTAACCATAACCCTAACCCTAACCCTAACCCTTACCCTAATCCTAACCATAACCCTTACCCTTACCCTAACCCTAACCCTAAACCTAACACTAAACCTAACCTTAACCCTAACCCTTACCCTTACCCTTACCCTAACCCTGACCCTAAACCTAACCCTAACACTTACACATACCCTAATACCAAACCCTAACCTTAACCCTAACCCTAACCCTAACCTTAACCATAACCCTTATCCTTACCCTAACCCTAACCATAACCCTATCCCTAAATCTAACCCTAACCCTAAACCTAACCCTTACCCTTACCCTAACCCTAAACCTAAACCAAACCGTAACCCTTACCATGAACCTAACCCTAACCATAATCCTAACTCTAACCCAAACCTTAACCCTAACCCCTACCCTTACCCTAAACCTAACCCTAACCCTAACCATAACCCTAAACCAAACCCTAACACAAATCCTAACCCTTACCGTAACAATAACCCTGGCCCTAACCCTAACCCTAACCCTTACCCTTACCATAACCCTAACCCTAAATTTACCCCTAACCCTAACCCTAACCCTTACCCAAACCCAAACTCTAACCCAAACCTTTACCCTTACCCTATCCCTAACCTTAACCCTAACACTAACCCTAACCCTAACCCTTACCCTTACCCTAACCCTAAACCTAAACCGAACCCTAACCCTAACCCTAACCCTAAACCTTACCCTTACCCTATCCCTAAGCCTAAACCTAACCCTAATCCCAACCCTAACCATAATCCTAACTCTAAACCTAACCTTAACCCTAACTCCTTCCCTTACCCTAACCCTAACCGTAACCCTAACCCTAACCCTAACACTAACCCTAACCCTAACCCTAACCCTAACCCTAACCCTAACCCCTACACTTACCCTAACCCTAACCCTAACCCTAACCATAACCCTAAACCTAACCCTAACCCAAACCCTAACCCTAACCCCAACCCCTAACCCTTACACTTATTCTAACCCTAACCCTAATCCTAACCCTTACACTTAGCCTAACCCCTACCCTAAACCTAACCCTAACCCTTACCCTAACCCTAACCCTAACCCTAACCCTTACCCTTACCCTAAACATAAACCTAACCCTAACCCTAAGCCTAACCCTTTTCCTTACCCTAAACCTAACCCTAACCCTAAACCTAACCTTAAAACTTACCCTTACCCTAAACCTAACCCTAACCTTAACCTCAAAGCTAAACCTGACCCTAACCCTTACCCTAAACCTAACCCTAACCCTAACCCTAACCCTTACCCTTACCCTAACACAAAACCTAAAACTAACGCGAACCCTGACCTTAACCCTGAGCCTTACCCTTACCCTAACCCTAAACCTAACCCTAACCCTAACACTTACCCAAACCCAAACCCTAACCCTAACCCTAACCCTTATACTAAACCTAACCCTAAACCTAACTCTAACGCTAACCCTAACCCTAACCCCAAACCCTAACCCTAACCCTAAAACTTACGCTTATCCTAACCATAACCGTAACCCTAACACTTACCCTTAACCTAACCCTAAACCTAACCCTAACCCTTAACCTTACCCTAACCTTAACTCTAACCCTAAACCTTACCCTAACCCTAACCCTAACCTTAACCCTAACCTTAACCCTAACCCTAACCTTAACCTTAACCCTAACCCTTATCCTTACACTAACCCTAACCATAACCTTAACCCTAAACCTAACCCTAACACTAAACCTAACACTTATCCTTACCCTAACCCTAAACCTAAACCTAATCGTAACCATTACCCTGACCATAACCCTATCCATAATCCTAACTCTAACCCTAACCTTAACCCTAACCCTTACACTTACCCTAACCCTAATCCTAACCCTAACCCTAACTCTAACCCTAACCCTTACCCTAAAAATAACCCTGGCCCTAACCCTAACCCTTACCCTTACCCTTACCCTAACCCTAACCCTAACCTTACCCCTAACCCTAACCCTAACCCTAACCCAAACCCACACTCTAACCCAAACTCTTACCCTTACCCTAACCCTAACCTTAACCCTAACACTAACCCTAACCCTAACCCTTACCCTTACCCTAACCCTAACCCTAAAACTAAACCTAACCCTAAAACTTACCCTTACCTTACCCCTAACCCTAAACCTAACCCTAACAACAACCCTAAACCTAACACTAACACTAACCCTAACCCTAAACCTAACCTTAACCCTAAACCTTACCCTTACCCTTATGCTAACCCTAACCCTAACCCTAACCCTAACCTTAACCATAACCCTTATCCTTAAACTAACCCTAACCATAACCTGAACCCTAAACCTAACCCTAACCCTAAACCTAACCTTACCCTTAACCTAACCCTAAACCTAAACCTAACCGTAACCTTTACCCTGACCCTAACCCTATCCATAATCCTAACTCTGACCCTAACCTTAACCCTAACCCTTACACTTACCCTAACCCTAACCCTAACCCTAAACCTAACCCTAACTCTAACCCTAACCCTTACCCTAACAATAACCCTGGCCCTAACCCTAACCCTAACCCTTACCCTTACCCTAACCCTAACCTTAACCCTAACACTAACCCTAACCCTAACCCTTACCCTTACCCTAACCCTAACCCTAAACCTAACCCTAACACCAACCCTAAACCTAACTCTAACACTAACCCTAACCCTAAAACTAACCCTTACGCTTAATTAACCCTAATCCTAACCCCTAACCCTAACCCTAACCCTAACCCTTACACTTATCCTAACCCTAACCCTAACCCTTACCCTTACACTAAACCTAAACCTAACCCTAAACCTAACCCTAACCCTTTCCCTTACCCAAAACCGATCCCTAAGCCTAACCCTAACCCTAAAACTTACCCTTACCCTAAACCTAAACCTAACCCTTACCCTAAACCTAAACCTAACCGTTACCCTAAACCTAACCTAACCCTACCCTAACCCTTACCATTATCCTAACCCTAACTCTAACCTTAAGCCCAACGGTAACCCTAACCCTAACCCTTACCCTTACCCTAACCCAAAACCTAAACCTAACGCGAACCCTAACCCTAACCCTAAACTTAACCCCAACGGTAAACCTAACCCTAAACGTTACCCTAACCCTAACCCTAACCCTAATACTTACCCTTACCCTAACACTAACCCTAACCGTGACCCTTATCCTAACCCTATCTCTAATACTAACCCTTAACTTAACCCTAACACTAACCCTAAACCCTAACTCTAACCCTTACCCTAACCCTAACACTAACCCTAACCCCTAACCCTAACCCTAACCCTTGCCCTTACCCTAACCCTAAACCTAAACCTAACCCTAACCTTTAACCTGACCCTAATCCTATCCATAATCCTTACTCTAAAACTAACCTTAAGCCTAACCCTTACCCTTACCCTAACCCTAACCCTAATCGTAACCCTAAACCTAACACTAACTCTAACCCTAACCCTTATCCTAACAATAACCCTGGCCCTAACCCTAACCCTAACCCTTACCCTTACCCTAACCCTAACCCTAAAACTTACCCTTACCCTAAACCTAAACCTAACCCTTACCCTAAACCTAAACCTAACCCTTACCTTAAACCTAACCTAACCCTACCCTAACCCTTACCCTTATCCTAACCCTAACCCTAACCTTAACCCCAACGGTAACCCTAACCCTAACCCTTACCCTTACCCTAACCAAAACCCTTTACCTAACGCGAACCCTAACCCTAACCCTTACCCTTACCCTAACCTAACCCTAAACCTAACCCTAACCCTAACCCTAACCCTAACACCTAACCCTACCCCAAACCCTAACCCTTGTCCTTACCCTAACCCTAACCATAACCCTAACACTTACCCAAACCCTAAACCTAACCCTAACCCTAACACTTATCCTAACCCTACCGCTAATACTAACCCTTAAATTAACCCTAACACTAACCCTAACCCCTAACCCTAACCCTTACCCTAACCCTAACACTAACCTAACCCCTAACCATAACCCTAACCCTTACCCTTACACTAACCCTAAACCTAAACCTAACCCTAAACTTTACCCTGACCATAATTCTATCCATAATCCTTACTCTAACCCTAACCTTAAGCCTAACCCTTACCCTTACCCTAACCCTAAACCTAAGCCTAACCCTAAACCTAACCCTAAATCTAATCCTAACCCTTATCCTAAGAATAACCCTGGCCATAACCCTAACCCTAACCCTTACTCTTACCCTAACCCTAACCCTAACCATACCCCTAAACTTAAACCTAACTCTTGCCCAAACCCAAACTCTAACCCAAACTCTTACCCTTACCCTAACCCTAACCTTAACCCTAACCCCTAACAATAACCATTACCCTAAACTAACCCTCACCCGTATCCTAACACTAATCCTAACCCTAAACCTAACCCTAACACTTACCCTTACCCTAACCCTAAACCTAACCATAACCCTAACCCTTACCCTAACCCTAACCCTAAACTTAACTCTAACCCTTACCCTTACTCTAATCCTAAACCTAACCCTAAACCTAAACCTAACCCTACCCCTTACCCTTACTCTAACCCTAACCCTAACCCTAACCCTTATCGTTACCCTAAACCTAACCCTAAACCTTATCCTAACCATAAGCTTAACCCTAACACTAACCCTTACCCTTATCTTAACCCTAATCCTAACCCTAACCCTTACCCTTACCCTTACGCTAACCCTAACCCTAACCTTAACCCTAACCATAAACCTAACACATACCCTTACCCTAACCCTAAACCTAAAACAAACCGTAACCCTAAACATAACCCTAACCATAACCCTAACCCTAACCCTTACCCTAATCCTAACCCTAACCCTTACCCTTACCCTAACCCTAACCCTAACCCTAACACTAAACCTAACTTTAACCCTAACCCTTACCCTTACCCTTACCCTAACCCTGACCCTAAACCTAACCCTAACACTTACACATACCCTAATACCAAACCCTAACCTTAACCCTAACCCTAACCCTAACCCTAACCTTAACCATAACCCTTATCCTTACCCTAACCCTAACCATAACCCTAACCCTAAACATAACCCTAACCCAATCCCTAACCCTTACCCTTACCCTTACGCTAACCTTAACCCTAACCTTAACCCTAACCCTAAACCTAACACATACCCTTACCCTAACCCAAACCCTAAAACAAACCGTAACCCTAAACATAACCCTAACCATAACCCTAACCATAACCATAACCCTTACCCTAATCCTAACCCTAACCCTTACCCTTACCCTTACCCTAACCCTGACCCTAAACCTAACCCTAACACTTACACATACCCTAATACCAAACCCAAACCTTAACCATAACCCTAACCCTAACCTTAACCATAACCCCTATCCTTACCCTAAACCTAACCATAACCCTAACCCTAAACCTAACCCTAACTCTAACCCTAACCCTTACCCTAAAAATAACCCTGGCCCTAACCCTAACCCTAACCCTTACCCTTACCCTAACCCTCACCCTAACCCTAACCTTACCACTAACCCTAGCCCTAACCCTTACCCAAACCCACACTCTAACCCAAACTCTTACCCTTACCCTAAACCTAACCTTAACCCTAACACTAACCCTAACCCTAACCCTTACCCTTACCCTAACCCTAACCCTAAACCTAAACCTAAACTAACCCTAATACTTACCCTTACCTTAACCCTAACCCTAAACCTAACCCTAACACCAACCCTAAACCTAACCCTAACACTAACCCTAACCCTAAACCTAACCTTAACCCTAAACCTTACCCTTACCCTTATCCTAAACCTAACCCTTATCCTTACTCTAATCTTAAACATAACCCTAACCCTAAAACTAACCCTTACTCTTACCCTAACCCTAACCCTAACCCCAACCCTAACCCTAACCCTAACCATAACCGGAACCCTAAACCTAACCCTAACCCTAAACCTAACACTTACCCTTACCCTAACCCTAAACCTAAACCTAACCGTAACCTTTACCCTGACCCTAACCCTATCCATAATCCTAACTCTAACCCTAACCTTAACCCTAACCCTTACCCTTACCCTAACCCTAACCCTAATCCTAACCCTAAACCTAACCCTAACTCTAACCCTAACCCTTATCCTAACAATAACCCTGGCCCTAAAACTAACCCAAACCCATATCCTTACCCTAACCCTAAACCTAACCATACCCCTAAACCTAAATCTAACCCTTACCCAAACCCAAACTCTAACCCAAACTCTTACCCTTACCCTAACCCTAAACTTAACCCTAACACTAACCCTAACCCTAACCCTTACCCTTACCCTAACCCTAACCCCAATCCTAACCATAAACCTTACCCTAAACCTAACCCTAAACTTAACCCTAACCCTTATCCTTACACTAACTCTAACCATAACCTTAACCCTAAACCTAACCGTAACCCTAAACCTAACACTTAACCTTACCCTAACCCTAAACTTAACCTAACCGTAACCTTCATCCTGACCCTAACACTATCCATAATCCTAACTCTAACCCTAACCTTAACCCTAACCCTTACACTTACCCTAACCCTAACACTAACCCTAAACCTAACCCTAACCCTTACCCTTACCCTAAACCGTACCCTAAACCTAACCCTAACCCTAACACTTACCCTTACCCTAAACCTAACCCTAAACCTAACCCTAACCCTAACACCTAACCCTAACCCAAACCCTAACCCTTGCCCTTACCCTTACCCTGACCCTAACCCTAACCATAACCCTAACCCTAAACCTAACCCTAACACTAACCATAACCCTGACCCTAACAATAACGCCGGTCCTAAACCTAACCCTAACCCTTACCCTAACCCTAACCCTAACCTTACCCCTAAACCTAACCCTAACTCTTACCCAAACCCAAACTATAACCCAAACTCTTACCCTTACCCTAACCCTAAACTTAACCCTAACACTAACCCTAACCCTAACCCTTACCCTAACCCTAACCCTAAACCTAACCCTAACCCTAACCCTAAACCTTACCCTTACCCTAACCCTAAACCTAAACCTAAACCTAACCCCAACCCTAAACCTAACAGTAACCCTAACCCTAACCCTAACCCTTACCCTTACGTAAAGCTAACCCCAAACCTAACCCTAACCCTAACCCTAACCCTTACACTTATCCTAACCCTAACCCTAACCCTAACCCTAACACTTACCCTTACCCTAACGCGTACATTAACCCTAACCCTAACCCTTACCCTAACCCTAACCCTAACACTACCCTAAACCTTACCCTTAACCTAAACCTAACCCTAACCCTTTCCCTTACTCTAAACCTAACCCTAACCCTAACCCTAACCCAAACCCTAAAACTTACCCTTACCCTAAACCTAACCCTAACACTTACCCTAAACCTAACCCTAATCCTAAACCTAACCCTTACCCTTATCCTAACTCTAACCCTAACCTTAACCCCAACACTAAACCTAACCCTTACCCTTACCCTAAACCTAACCCTAAGCCTAACAATAACCCTAACACTAACCCTTATCCTTACCCTAACCCAAACCCTAAACCTAACACGAACCCTAACCCTAAACCTAACCCTTACCCTTACCCTAACCCAAACCCTAAACCTAACGCGAACCCTAACCCTAAACCTAACCATTACCCTTACCCTAACCATAACCCTAAACCTAACGCTAAACCTAACCCTTACCCTTACCCTAACCATAACCCTAACCATAACCCTAACACTTACCAAAACCCTAAACCTAACCCTAATCTTACCCTTACCCTACTCTAACCCTAACCTTAATCCCAACGCTAAACCTAAACCTAACCCTTACCCTAACCCTAACCCTAACCCTAACCCCAACGCTAAAACTTACGCTTACAATAACTCTAACCCTAACCCTAACCCTAACACTTATCCTAACCCTAACACTAACCCTAAACGTTTACCTAACCCAAACACTAACCCTAACCCCTAACCCTAACCCTTACCCTAACCCTAACACTAACCCTAACCCCTAACCCAAACCCTAACCCTAACCCCTAACCCTAACCCTAACCCTAACATTAACCCTAACCCTAAACCTAATCCTAACCCTAACACTTACCCTTACCCTAACCCTAACCCTAACCCTAACACTTACCCTAACCCTAACCTAACACTTACCCTAACCCTAACCCTAACCCTTACCCTAACCCTAATCCTTACCCTGACTCTAACCCTAACCCTTACCCTTAGCCTAATCCTAAACATAAACCTAACCCTAACCATAACCCTTACACTCACCCTAACCCTAACCTGAACCACTAACCCTAACCCAAAACCTCACCATAAACCTACCCCTTAATATAACCCTAACCCTAACCCTATCCCTAAACCTTACCCTAACCCTTACCCTAAACATAACCCTCACCATAAACCTAACCCTATCCCTAACCCTTACCCTTACCCTTACCCTTAACCTAACCCTAAACCTAAATCTACACCTAACCCTAACCCTAACCTTAACCCTAACCCTAAACCTTACCCTTACCCTAACACTAAACCAAAACCTAACCCTAAACCTAACCCTAACCCTAACCCTTGCCCTTACCCTAACCCTAAACCTAAACCAAACCGTAACCCTTACCCTGAACCTAATCCTAACCATAATCCTAACTCTAACCCTAAACTTAACCCTAACCCCTACCCTTACCCTAACCCTAACCCTAACCCTAACCATAACCCTAAACCTAACCCTAACCCAAACCCTAACCCTAACCCCAACCCCTAACCCTTACACTTATTCTAACCCTAATCCTAATCCTAACCCTTACATTTAGCCTAACCCCTACCCTAACCCTAACCCTTACCCTAACCCTAACCCTAACCCTTACCCTAACCCTAAACCTAAACCTACCCCTAACCCTAACCCTAACCTTAAAACTTACCCTTACCCTAAAACTAACCCTAACCTTAACCCCAACGCTAAACCTGACCCTAACCATTCCCCTAAACCTAACCCTAACCCTAACCCTGACCCTAACCCTTACCCTTACCCTAACCTAAACCGTAAAACTAACGCAAAACCTAACATTAACCCTAAGCCTTACCCTTACCATAACCCTAAACCTAACCCTAATCCTAACCCTAACCCTAACACTTACCCAAACCCTAACAATAACCCTAACCCTTTCCCTTACACTAACCCTAACCCTAACCCCTAACACTTACCCCAACCCTAACCCTAACCCTTACCCTAATCTTAAACATAACCCTAACCCTAACTCTAAACCTAACCTTAACCCTAACCCTAACCCTATCGCTAACACTTACCCTTACCCTAACCCTAACCCTAAACTTAACACTAAACCTAACCCTAACCCTAACCATTACCCTTACAGTAAACCTAACCCTAAACCTAACTCTAACCATAACCCTAACCCTAACCCCAAACCCAAACCCTAACCCTAACCCTAAACCTTACCCTTATCCTAACACTAATCCTAACCATAACCGTAACCCTAACACTTACCCTTAACCTACCCTAAAACTAACCCTAACCCTAAACCTTACCCTAACCTTAACCCTAAACCTAAACCTTACCCTAACCCTAACCCTAACACTAAGCCTAACACTAACCATAACACTAAACCTAACCTTAACCCTAAACCTTACCCTTCCCCTTACCCTAACCCTAACCCTAACCCTAACCCTAACCCTTACCCTTACCCTAACCCTAACCCTAAACTTAACCCTAACCTTAACCCTAACCCTAACCCTAACCTTAACCATAACCCTTATCCTTACACTAACCCTAAGCATAACCTTAACCATAAACTTAACCCTAACCCTAAACCTAACACTTACCCTTACCCTAACCCTAAACCTAAACATAACCGTAACCTTTACCCTAACCCTAACCCTATCCATAATCCTAACTCAAACCCGAACCTTAACCCTAACCCTTACACTTACCCTAACCCTAAGCCTAACCCTAACCCTAAACCTAACCCTAACTCTAACCTCACCCTTACCGTAACAATAACCCTGGCCCTAACCCTAACCCTAACCCTTACCCTTACCCTAAACCTAACCCTAACCTTACCCCTAACACTAACCCTAACCGTTACCGAAACCCAAACTCTAACCCAAACACTTAACCTTACCCTAACCCTAACCTTAACCCTAACACGAACCCTAACCCTAACCCTTAACCTTACCCTAACCCTAACCCTAAAACTAAACCTAACCCTGAACCTTACCCTTACCTTAATCCTAACGCTAAACCTAATCCTAACACCAACCCTAAACCTAACCCTAACACTAACCCTAACCCTAAACCTAACCTTAACCCTAAACCTTACCTTTACCCTTATCCTAACCCTAAACCTAAACCTAACCCTAACCCTAACCCTAACCTTAACCCTAACCCTAATCCTTACACTAACCCTAACCATAACCTTAACCGTAAACCTAACCCTAACCCTAAACCTAACCCTAACCCTTACCCTAACAATAACCCCTGCCCTAACCCTAACCCTAACCCTTACCATTACCCTAACCCTAAACCTAAACTTACCCCTAACCCTAACCCTAACCCTTACCCAAACGCAAACTCTAACCCAAACTCTTACCCTTACCCTAACCCTAACCTTAACCCTAACACTAAACCTAACCCTAAACCTTACCCTTACCTTAACCCTAACCTAAACCTAACCCTAACACAAACCCTAAACCTAACTCTAACATTAACCCTAACCCTAAAACCAACCCTTACCCTTAAGTAACCCTAATTCTAACCCTTAACCCTAACCCTAACCCTAACCCTTACACTTATCCTAACCCTAACCCTAACCCTAACACTTACCCTAACCCCTACACTAACCCTAACCCTAACCCTTACCCTAACCCTAACCCTAACCCTAACCCTTACCCTTATCCTAAACCTAAACCTAACCCTAACCCTAACCCTAACCCTTTCCCTTACCCAAAACCGATCCCTAAACCTAACCCTAACCCTAAAACTTACCCTTACTCTAAACCTAACCTAACCCTACCCTAACCCTTACCCTTATCCTAACCCTAAATCTAACCTTAACCCCAATGGTAACCCTAACCCTAACCCTTAACCTTACCCTAACCCTAACCTAAACCTAACCCTAACCCTAACCCTAACCCTAACACCGAACCCTAACCCAAATCCTAACCCTTACCCTTAGCATAACCCTAACCCTAACCCTAACCCTAACACTTACCCAAACCCTAAACCTAACCCTAACCCTTACCCTTACCCTAACCCTAACCCTAACCTTAACCCCAACGGTAAACCTAACCCTAAATGTTACCCTATCACTAACCCTAACCCTAACGCTTATCCTAACTCTATCGCTAATACTAACCCTTAACTTCACCCTAACACTAACTGTAACCCCTAACCCTAACCCTTACCCTAACCCTAACACTAATCCTAATCCCTAACCCTAACCCTTACCCTTACCCTTACCCTAACCCTAACCCTAAAACAAACCCTAAACTTTACCCTGACCCTAATCCTATCCACAAACCTTACTCTAACCCTAACCTTAAGCCTAACCCTTACCCTTACCATAACCCTAAGCCTAAGCCAAACCTTAAACCTAACCCTAACACTAACCCTAACCCTTATCCTTACAATAACCCTGGCCCTAACCCTAACCCTTACCCTTACCCTAACCCTAACTCTAAACCTAACCCTAACCCTAACCCTAACCCTAACCTAACCCTAACCCTAACCCTAACCCTAACCCTAACCCTAACCCTAACCCAACCCTAAATGTAACACTAAAACTAACCCTAACCCTAACCCTTACCCTAACCCTAACTCTAACCCTAACCCTTACCCTTACCCTAACCCTAAACCTAAGCCTAAACCTAACCCTAATCCTAACCCTTACCCTTACCCTAATCCTAAACCTAACCCTAATCCTAACCCTAACCCTAACCACTACCCTTACCCTAACCCTAACCCTAACCCTAAACCTTACCCTTACCCTAACCCTACCCCTAACCCTTATCCTAAACCTAACCTTAACACTTACCCTTACCCTAACCGTAACCCTAACCTTAAACCCAACCCTAAACCTAACCCTAACCCTAACACTAAACCTTACACTTACCCTAACCCTAAACCTAACCCTAACGCTAACCATAACCCTAACACTTAACTTTAGCCTAACCCTAAACATTACCCTAACCCTAGCACTAACCATAACCCCTAACCCTAACCCTTAACCTAACCCTAACCCTAACCCTTACCCTAACCCGAACCTAAACCTTACCCTAACCCTAAACCTAACCCTAACCCTAACCTTAACCCTAACGCTAACCCTAACCCTAACACTTACCCTTATTCTAACCATAACCCTAAATGTAACCGTAATCCTAACCCTAATCCTAATCCTAATCCTATCCCCAACCCTTACCCTTACAGTAACCCTAAGCCTAAACCTAACACTAACCCTAACCCTAACCTTAACCCTAACCCTTATCCTTACACTAACCCTAACCATAACCTTAACCTAAACCTAACCCTAACCCTAAACCTAACACTTACCCTTACGCTAACCCTAAACCTAAACCTAACAGTATCCTTTAGCCTAACCCTAACCATTACCTTTACCCTAAACCTAAACCTAACCCTAACCCTAACCCTAACCCTAACCCTTACCCTAAACCTAACCCTAACCCTAACCCTAACCTTTACCCTTACCTTAACTCTCACCCTAACCCTAACACTTACCCTTACCCAAAACTAACCCTTTTCCTAACCCTAAACCTAAACATAACACATACCCTTACCGTAACCCTAACCATAACCCTAACCGTAAATCTAAACCTATCCTAAACTTAACCCTTACCCTTAACCTAACACTAAACCTAAACTTAACCATAACCCTTACCTTTACCCTAACCCTAACCCTAACCCTAACAATTATGCTTACCCTAACACTAACCCTAATCCTAACCATAACCCTTACCCTTACAATAACCTTATCCCTAAACATAACCATAACTCTAAATCTAACCCTAACCCTAACCCTAACAATAAACCTTACCCTTACCCTAACCCTAACCCTAACCCTAACCCTAAACCTTACCCTTAACCTAAACCTAACCCTAACCCTTACCCTAAACCTAACCCTAACGCTAACCCTGACCCTTACCTTCACCCTAACCCTAACCCTTACACTTCCCGTAACGCTAACCCTAACCATAACCCTAACCCTAACACATACCCTTACCCTAACCCTAACCCTAACCACAAACCTAACCCTAACCCTAAACCTTACCCTTAAACTAAACCTAACCCTAACCCTTACCCTAAATCTAACCCTAACCCTAACCCTAACCCTAACCACAACACTAACACTTACCCTTACCCTAACCCTACCCTAACTCTAACCCTTACCCTTACCATAGTCCTAAACATAACCCTAACCCTAAACCTAACCCTAACTTTTACCCTTACCCTAACCCTAACCCTAACCCTAACCTTAAACCTTACGCTTACCCTAAACCTAACACTAAATCTAACCCTAAACAAAACCCTAACCCTAACCCTAACCCTTACCTTTATTAACCCTAACCCTAACACTTACCCTTACCCTAACGCTCACCCTAACCCTAACCCTAACCGTAACCCCAAACATAACCCTAACCCTAACCCTAACCCTAACCCTTACCCTAATCCTAACGCTAACCCTTACCCTTACCCTAACCCTAACCCTAACCGTAACCCAAAACCAAAACCTAACCTTAACCCTAACCCTTACCCTTACTCTTAAACTAACCCTAACCCTAAACCTAACCCTAACCCTTACCCTTACCCTAACCCTAACCCTAAACTTAACCCTAACCCTAACCCTAACCCTAACCTTAACCCTAACCCTTATGCTTACCCTAACCCTAACCATAACCCTAACCCTAAACCTAACCCTAACCCTAAACCTAACCCTTACCCTTACCCTAACCCTAAATCTAAACCTAACCGTTACCCTTACCCTGACCCTATCCCTAACCATAATCCTAACTCTAACCCTAACCTTAACCCTAACCCTTACACTTACCCTAATCCTAACCCTAACCATAACCCTAAACCTAACCCTAACACTAACCCTAACCCTTACCCTTACCCTCACCGTAACTCTAAACCTAAACCTACCCCTAACCCTAACCCTAACCTTAACCCTAACCCTAAACCTTACCCTTACCCTAACACTAACCCTAAACCTTACCCTAAACCTAACCCTAACCCTTACCGTAACACTATCCCTAATCTTAAACCTAACCCTTACACTTACCCTAAACGTAACCCTAACCCAAAACCTAAACCTAACCCCAACCCTTACCCTTACCCTCACCCTAACCCTAACCCTAAACCTAACCCTAACCCTTACCCTTACCCTAACCCTAATCCTAACCTTAACCCTAATCCTAACCCTAACCCTGACCTTAACCCTAACCCTTATCCTTACCCTAACCCTAACCATAACCCTAACCCTAAACCTAAACCTAACCCAAACCCTAACCCTTAACCTTACCATAATCCTAACCCTAAACCTAACCCTACCCCTTACTCTTACCCTCTCTCTAAACCTAATCTTAACCCTAACCCTATACCTAACCCTAAACCTAACCTTAAACCTAACCCTAACCCTTACCCTAACCCTAACCCTAACCCTAAACCTAACCTTAACCCTAAACCTACTCTTACCCTTACCCTAGCCCTAACCCTAAAGTAACCCTAACCCTTAACCAAACCCTAACCCTAACCCTAACCCTTACCCTTACACTAACCCTAACCCTAAGCTTAATCCTCACCCTAACCGTAACCCTAAACCTTACCCTTAGCTTAACCCTAACGCTAAACCTAACCTGAACCCTAACCCTATCCCTAACCCTAACTCTTATCCTTACCCTAACCCGAACCCTAAATCTAAACCTAACCCTAACCCCTAAATCTAACCGTAACCCTAACCCTAACACTAACACTTATCCTTACCCTAACCCTAACCTTAATGCTAACCCTAACCCTAAACCAAACCCTTACCCTAACCCTAACCCTAACCTTAACCCTAATCCTAACCCTAACCCTGACCTTAACCCTAACCCTTATCCTTACCCTAACACTAACCATAACCCTAACCCTAAACCTAAACCTAACCCAAACCGTAACCCTTAACCTTACCATAATCCTAACCCTAAACCTAACCTAGCCCTTACCCTTACCCTCTCCCTAAACCTAATCTTAACCCTAATCCTATCCCTAACCCTAAACCTAACCTTAAACCTAACCCTAACCCTTACCCTAACCCTAACCCTAACCCTAAACCTAACCTTAACCCTAAACCTACTCTTACCCTTACACTAGCCCTAACCCTAAACTAACCCTAACCCTTAACCAAACCCTAACCCTAACCCTAACCCTTACCCTTACACTAACCCTAACCCTAAGTTTAATCCTCACCCTAACCGTAACCCTAAACCTTACCCTTAGCTTAACCGTAATGCTAAACCTAACCCGAACCCTAACTCTATCCCTAAGCCTAACTCTTATCCTTACCCTAACCCGAACCCTAAATCTAAACCTAACCCTAACCCCTAAATCTAACCGTAACCCTAACCCTAACACTAACACTTATCCTTACCCTAACCCTAACCTTAATGCTAACCCTAACCCTAAACCAAACCCTTACCCTAACCCTAACCCTAATCCTTACCCTAACTCTAACCCTAACCCTAACCCTTACCCTTTCCATAACCCTAACCTTAACCCTAACCCTTAACCTTACCCTAACCCTAACCCTAAACCTAACACTAACCATAACCCTAAATTTAACCCTAACCCTAATCCTAACCCTAACCCTAACCCTTACCCAAAACTAACCCTTATCCTAACCCTAAACCTAAACATAACACATACCCTTACTGTAACCCTAACCATAACCCTAACCGTAAATCTAACTCTATTCTAAACTTAACCCTTACCCTTACCCTAACCCTAAACCTAAACCTAACCATAACCCTTACCCTTACCCTAACCCTAACCCTAACCCTAACCCTTACGCTTACCCTAACACTAACCCTAACCCTAACCATAACCCTTACCCTTACCCTAACCCTAACCCTAAACCTAACCATAACTCTAAATCTAACCTTAACCATAACCCTAACCATAAACCTTACCCTTACCCTTACCCTAACCCTAACCCTAACCCTAAACCTTCCCCTTAACCTAAACCTAACCCTAACCCTTACCCTAAACCTAACCCTAACGCTAACCATGCCCCTTACCTTCAACCTAACCTAACCCTAACCCTTACCCTTCCCCTAACGCTAACCCTAACCGTAACCCTAACCCTAACACATACCCTTACCCTAACCCTAACCCTAACCCCAACCCTAACCCTAACCCTAAACCTTACCCTTAAACTAAACCTAACCCTAACCCTTACCCTAAATCTAACCGTAACCCTAACCCAAAACTTAACCCTTATCCTTACCCTAACACTAACCCTAAACCTAACCCTACCCCTAACCCTAACCCTAACCCTAACCCTTACCCTAACCCTAACCCTAATCCTAAACCTAACCCTTACCCTTACCCTAATCCTAACCCTAACCCTAACCCCAACCTAATCTTAACCCTAACCCTAACCCCTTACCCTAAATCTAACCCTAACCCTAACCCTAACCCTTACCCTTATCCTAACCCTAACCCTAACCCTAACCCTAATCCTAACACTTACCCTTATCCTAACCCCTACCCTAACACTAAGCCTAACCCTAAACCACAACCTAACCTAAACCTAACCCTTACCCTTCCCATAACGCTAACCCTAACCGAAACCCTAACCCTAACACATACCCTTACCCTAACCCTAACCCTAACCCTTACCCTTACCCTAACCCTAACCCTAAACCTAACCCTAACACTAAAACTTACCCTTACCCTAAACATAACCCTAACCCTTACCCTAAAACTTACACTAACCCCCACCCTAACCCTTACCCTTACCAGAACCCTAACCCTAACCCTAACCCTTACCCTTACCCTAATGCTAACCCTAACCCTTACCCTAACCCAACCCTAACCCTAACACATACCCTTACCCTAACCTTAACCCTTACTGTAACCCTAAACCTAAACCTAAACCTAACCCTAACCCTAATCCTAACCCTAACCCTTACCCTTACCCTAATCCTAACCCTAAGCCTAAACCTAACCCTAACCCTAACCTTAACCCTAACCCTAACCCCTTACCCTAACTCTAACCCTAACCCTGAACCTAACCCTTAGCCTTACCCTAACCCTAAAAGTAAACTTAACCCTAACCCTAACCATAACCCTTACCCTAACCCTAACCCTAATCCTAACCCTAACCCTCACCCTTACCCTAACCCTAACCCTAACCCTAAACCTAACACTAACCCTAACCTTAAACCTAACCTTTCCCTTACCCTATCCCTAACCCTAAACCTTACACGTACCCTAAACCTAACCCTAACCCTTACCCTTTCCCTTAAATTAAAACTAACCCTAACCCTAAACCTTACCCTTAACCTGACCCTTACCCTAACCCTAAACCTAATCCTAACCATAACCCTTACCCTTACCCTAAGCCTAATCCTAACCCCAACCCTAAATCTAACCCTAACCCTAAACCTTAACCTTAACCTAAACCTAACCCTAACCCTTACACTAAACCTTACCTAACCCTAACCCTAAACCTAACGCTAACCCTTACCCTTTCCCTTACCTAACCCTAACCCTAAACCTAACCCTATCCCTAACCCTTAAGCCTAACCCTAACCCTTACCCTAACAATAACCCTAATCATAAACCTAATCCTTACCCTTACCCTAATCCTAACCCTAACCCTAAACCTAACCCTAAAGGTAACCTTAACCCTAACCCTTACCCTTACCCTAACCCTAACCCTAACACTTACCCTAACCCTAACCCTAACACCTTACCCTAACTCTAACACTAACCCCAACCCTAACCCCTAACCCTAACCCTAACCCTAACTCTTACCCATACGCCAACCCTAACCCTAACCCTAACCCTAAACCTTACCCTTACCCTAAACCTAACCCTTACCCTTACCCTAAACCTAACCCTAACCCTAACCCTAACCCTTACCCTTACCTTAACCCTAACCCTAACCCTAATCCTAACTCTTACCCAAACCCTAACCCTAAACCTAACCCTAACGCTTACCCTAACCCTAACCCTAACCCTTACCCTTACGCTAACCCTAACCCTAACCTTAACCCCAACCCTAAATCTAATCCTATCCCTAACCCTTACCCTTACACTAACCCTAACCCTCACCGTAACCTTTAAACTTACCCTAAACCTAACCCTAACCCTAACCCTTACCCTAAAACTAACCCTAACCCTTACCCTAACTCTACCACTAAGCCTAACCCCTAACAATAACCCTAACCTTAACCCTAACCCAAAACTAAACCTAAACCTAACCGTAATCCTAACCCTAAATCTTACCCTAACCCTAACCTTAAACCCAATACTAAACCTAACCCTAACCCTAACCCTAACCCTTACCCTTACCCTAACCCAAAGCCTAAACTTAACCCTAACCCTAAACCTTACCCTAACTCTAACCCTAATCCTAATCCTAAACCTTACTCTTACCCTAACCCTAAACCTAACCCTAAAGCTAACCTTAACCCTAACGCTTACCCTTACCCTAACCCTAACCCTAATGCTTACTCTTACCCTAACCCTAAACCTAACCCTTACCCTCACCCTAACCCTAACACTTACCCTAACCCTAACATTAAGCCTAACCCCTAACACTCAACCTAACCCTAACCCTAACCCTAACACTTACCCTAACCCTAAACCTAACCCTAACTCTAACCCTAACCCTAACCCAAACCTTAACCCTAACCCTAATCCTAACCCTTGCCCTTACCCTAATCCTAACGCTAAACCTACCACTAACCCTATCCCTAAATCTAACCCTACCCCTTACCCTTACCCTAACGATAACCCTAACCCTAACTCTAAACCTAACCCAAACACATACCCTTACCCTAACCCTAACCTTAACCACAACCCTAACCCTAACCCTATCCCTAAACCTTAACCTTAACCTAAACCTAAACCTAACCCTTACCCTAAACCTAACCCTAACCCTAACCCTAACCATAAACCAAAACCTCACCCTAACCCTAACCCTAAACCTAAACCTAACCCTTACCCAAACCCTAACCCTAACCCTTACCCTTACCCTAACCCTAACCCTAACCAAACCCCAGCCCTAAAACGAATCCAAACCCTAACCCTTACTCTTACACTAACCCTAACCGTAACCCTAACCCTAACCCTTAGTCTAACCCTAACTCTAAACCTAACACTAATCCTTACACTTACCCTAACCATAAGCCTAACCTTAACCCAAACCCTAAGCCTAACCCTAACCCTTACCGTTACCCTAACTCTAACCCTAACCCTAAACTTAACCCTAACCCTAACCTTAACCCTAACCCTTACCCTTACCTTAACCCTAACCCTAACCCTAACCCTAACCCTTACTCTTACCCAAACCCTAACCCTAACCCTAAACCTAACGCTTACCCTAACCCTAACCCTAACCCTTACCCTTATGCTAACCCTAACCCTAACCTTAACCCCAACCCTAAATCTAATCCTATCCCTAACCCTTACCCTTACACTAACCTTAACCCTCACCGTAACCCTTAAAGTTACCCTAAACCTAACCCTAACCCTAACCCTTACCCTAAAACTAACCCTAACCCTTACCCTAACTCTAACACTAAGCCTAACCCCTAACCCTAACCCTAACCTTAACCCTAACCCAAAACTAAACCTAAACCTAACCGTAATCCTAACCCTAAACCTTACCCTAACCCTAACCTTAAACCAATACTAAACCTAACCCTAACCCTAACCCTAACCCTTACCCTTACCCTAACCCAAAGCCTAAACTTAACCCTAACCCTAAACCTTACCCTAACTCTAACCCTAATCCTAATCCTAAACCTTACTCTTACCCTAACCCTAAACCTAACCCTAAAGCTAACCTTAACCCTAACCCTTACCCTTACCCTAACCCTAACCCTAATGCTTACTCTTACCCTAACCCTAAACCTAACCCTTACCCTCACCCTAACCCTAACACTTACCCTAACCCTAACATTAAGCCTAACCCCTAACACTCAACCTAACCCTAACCCTAACCCTAACACTTACCCTAACCCTAAACCTAACCCTAACTCTAACCCTAACCCTAACCCAAACCTTAACCCTAACCCTAATCCTAACCCTTGCCCTTACCCTAATCCTAACGCTAAACCTAACACTAACCCTATCCCTAAATCTAACCCTACCCCTTACCCTTACCCTAAAGATAACCCTAACCCTAACTCTAAACCTAACCCAAACACATACCCTTACCCTAACCCTAACCTTAACCACAACCCTAACACTAACCCTATCCCTAAACCTTAACCTTAACCTAAACCTAAACCTAACCCTTACCCTAAACCTAACCCTAACCCTAACCCTAACCATAAACCAAAACCTCACCCTAACCCTAACCCTAAACCTAAACCTAACCCTTACCCAAACCCTAACCCTAACCCTTACCCTTACCCTAACCCTAACCCTAACCTTAACCCCAGCCCTAAAACGAATCCAAACCCTAACCCTTACTCTTACACTAACCCTAACCTTAACCCTAACCCTAACCCTTAGTCTAACCCTAACTCTAAACCTAACACTAATCTTTACACTTACCCTAACCATAAGCCTAACCTTAACCCAAACCCTAACCCTAACCCTAACCCTTACCGTTACCCTAACTCTAACCCTAACCCTAAACTTAACCCTAACCCTAACCTTAACCCTAACCCTTACCCTTACCCTAAACCTAACCCTAAACCTAACCCTAAACCTTACCGTTACCCTAACTCTAACCCTAATCCTAAACTTAACCCTAACCTAACCTTAACCCTAACCCTTACCCTTATCCTAAACCTAACCCTAAACCTAACCCTTACACTTTGCCTTACCCTAACCCTAACCCTAACCTTAAACCTTACCCTTAACCTAACCCTAACACTAACCCTTACCCTAATCCTAACCCTAACTCTAACCCTAATCCTTACCCTTACCCTAACCCTAACCCTAACCCTAACCCTTAACCTAACCCTAACACTAACCCTAACCCGTAACCCTTACCCTAACACTTACCCTAACCCTAACACCTTACCCTAACTCTAAACCTAACCCTAAACCTAACCCCTAACCCTAACCCTATCCCTAACACTTACCCTTACCCTAACCCCGAAACCTAACCCTAAACCTAAACCTAACCCTTACCCTTACCCTAACGCTAATCCTAACCCTAACCCTAACCCTGACCCTTACCATAACCCTAACCCTAACCCTAACCCTTACGCTAACCCTAACCCTAACCCTGACACATACCCTTACCCTAACCCTAACCCTTACCGTAACCCGAAACCTAAACCTAAACCTAACCCTAATCCTAAACCTAACACTTACCCTAACCCTTACCTTAACCCCAACACTAAACCTAACCCTAACTCTAACCCAAACCCTTACCCTAACCGTTACCCTTAACCTAACCCTAACCCTAACCCTTACCCTAACCCCAACCCTAACCTCAAACTTAACCCTAACCCTAACCCTTACCCTTACTCTAACACTAAGACTAACCCTAAATCTAACCCTAACCCTAAACCTTACCCTAATCCTAACAATAACCCTTACCCTAACCCTAACCCTAACCCTAACTCTTACCCTAACCCTAACCCTAATCCTAACCCTAACCCTTACCCTTACCCTCAACCTAACCTTAATCTAACCCTAAACCTAACCCTAACCTTAACTCTAACATTTATCCTTACCCTAACCCTAACCCTAATCATAACCCTAACCCTAAACCTAACCCTTACCCTTACCCTAAACCTAACCCTATCCCTAACACATAACCTTACCCTAACCCTAACCCTAACCCTAACCGTAACCCTAACTTTAACCCTAACCCTTAACCTTACCCTAACCCTAACCGTAAACCTAACCCTAACCCTAACACTTACCCTAACCCTAACCCTATCCCTAACACATAACCTTACCCTAACCCTAAACCTAACTGTAACCCTAAACCTAACCCTAATCCTAACCCTAACCCTAAGCCTAATCCTTAAACGTACCCTAAAACTTACCCTTACCCTAACCCTAACCATTACCCTAAATCTAACCCTAACTGTAACCCTAACCCTAACCCTAATCCTAACCCTAACCCTTACCCTTACCCTAATCCTAACCCTAAACCTAACACTAACCCTAATCTTAACCCTAACCCTAACCCCTTACCCTAAATCTAACCCTAACCCTAACCCTAACTCTAACCCTTACCTTTATCCAAACCTAACCTTAACCCTAACACTTACCCATACCCTAACCACTAACCTAACGCTAAGACTAACCCTAAAACATAACCTAACCCTAAACCTAAACCTACCCTTACCCTTACCCTTACCCTAACTCTAAACCTAACCCTAACCCTAACCCTTACCTTACCCTAACTCTAACCCTCACCCTAAAACTAACCCTAACCCTAACCTTAACCCCAACACTAAACCTAACCCTAACCCTAACCATAACCCTTACCCTTACCCTAACCCTAAACCTAAACTTCACCCTAACCATAACCCTAACACTAACCCTTACCCTGACCCTAACCCTAATCCTAACCCTAACCCTTACCCTTACCCTAACCCTAACCCTAAACCTAACCCTAACCCTAACCTTCACCCTAATCCTTACCCTTACCCTAACCCTAACCCTAACCCTAACCCTAAACCTAACCTTAACCCTAAGCCTAACCCTAA
Source organism: Megascapheus bottae (assembly GCA_024803745.1). Lineage (NCBI taxonomy): Eukaryota > Metazoa > Chordata > Mammalia > Rodentia > Geomyidae > Megascapheus > Megascapheus bottae. The sequence goes on from JANJXV010000049.1 coordinate 1,626,177, forward strand.
CTCTCTCCCTTACCCTAACCCTAACCCTAAAACTAACAGTACCCATAACACTAACCCTAACCCTAACCCTTACCCTTACCCTAACTCTAATCCTAAACCTAACACTCACCCTAACCCTAACCCTAAACCTAACCTCTAACCCTAACCCTAAACCTAACCCTAATCCTTATCTTTATCCTAAACCTAATCGTAACATTAACAATTACGCGTATCCTAACCCCTACCTTAACCCTAACCATAACCCTAACCCTAACCTTAACCCTAAACCTAACCCTAACCCTAAATTTAACTCTAACCCTTACCCTAACCCTAACCCTAATCCCTAAACCTTACCCTTACCATAAACCTAACCCTAACACTTACCCTAAACCTAACCCTAACCCTAACCCTAACCATAACTCTAAACCTTAACCCTAACCCTCCCCCTAACCCTTACGCTTACCCTAACGCTAACCCTAACCCTAAACCTAACCCTAACCCTAACCCTAATACATACCCTTGCCCAAACCCTAACCCTAACTGTAACCCTAACCCTAAACTTAACCCTTACCCTAAACCTAACCCTAACCCTTACCCTTACCCTAAACCTAACCCTAAACTTAACCCCAACCCTAAATCTAATCCGAACCCTAACCCTTACCCCTACCCTAACCCTAACCTTAAACTTAACCCTTACCCTACCCTTACCCTAACCATAACCCTAACCCTAACCCTAACCCTTACCCTTACCCTCACCCTAACCCTAATCTTAACACTCACCCTAACCCTAACCCTAACCCTTATCCTTACCAAAACCCTAACCCTAACCCAAACCCTAACCCTAAGCCTTACCCTTACCCTAACCCTAACCCAAACCCTAACCCTAACCCTATCCCTAAACCTAACCCAAACCCTAACCCTAACCCTTACCCTTACCCTAACCCTAACCCTAAACCTAACCCTAACCCTAACCTTTACCCTAACCCATACCGTTACCCTAACCCTAACCCTAGCCCTAACCCTAAACCTAACCCTAAGCCTAACCCTAACACTTACCCTTAAACTAACAATAACCCTAACCCTTACCCTAACCATAACCCTAACCCTTACCCTAAACCTAACCCTAACCCTAACCCTGACCCTAACCCTAACACTAACCTCTAACCCTAACACTAAACCTAACCCTAATACTTACCCTTATCCTAAACCTAAACCTAACACTAACAGTTACCCTTAACCTAACCCCTAACCTAACACTAACCCTAACACTAACACTAACCATTACACTAACCCTAACGCTAAACTTAACCCTAACCCTTACTCTTACCCTAAAACTAAACCTAACACTAACCCTAACCCTAAACCTAACCCTTACACTTACCCTAACCCTAACCCTTACCCTTACCCTAACCCTAACCCTAACCCTTACCCTAACCCCTACCCTAACCCTAAACCAAATGCTAACCCTAACCCTAATCCTAACCCTAAACTTTACCCTAACACTAACCCTAACCCTAACCCTTACCCTTACCGTAACCCTAACCCTAAACTTAACCCTAAACCTAAACCTAACCCTAACCCTAACCCTAAACCTTACCCTTAGCCTAAATCTAACCCTACCCCTAACCCTAACACTTACTCTTACTGTCACCCTAACCCTAACCCTAACCCTTGCCCTAACCCTAACCCTAACCCTTACCCTAACCCTAACACTAACCCTAACCCCTAACCCTTACCCTAACCCTAATAGTAACCCTAAGCCCTTAACCTAACTCTAACCCTAAACCTACACCTAACCCCTAACCTTACCCTAACCAAAACTCTTACCCTTACCCTAACCCTAACCCTAACACTTACCCTTACCCTAACCTCTACCCTAACCCTAACCCTAACCCTAACCCTAAAACTAAAACTTACCCTTACCCTAAACATAACCCTAACCCTAAACCTTACATTTACCATAACCCTAATCCTAACCCTAACCCTTACCCTTACCCTAATGCTAACCCTAACCCTTACCGTAACCCTAACCCTAACCCTAACACAAACCCTTACCCTAACCCTAACCCTTTACGTAACCCTAAACCTTAACCTAACCCTAAACCTAACCCTAACCCTTACCCTAAACCTAACCTTAACCCCAACACTAAACCTAACCCTAAACCTAACCCTTACCCTTACTCTAACCCTAACCCTAACACTTAGCCTTACCCTAACCTCTACCCTAATCCTAACCCTAACCCTAAACCTAAACCTAACCCTTACCCTAACCCTAACCCTAATCCTAACCCTAACCCTTAACCTTACCCTAACCCTACCCCTAACCCTAAACCTAACCCTAACCCTAACCTTAACCCTAACCCATACCCCTACCCTAACCCTTACCCTTAAACTAACAATAACCCTAACCCTTACCCTAAGCCTAACCCTAACCCTTACCCTTAAACTAACAATAACCCTAACCCTTACCCTAATCCTAACCCTAACCCTTACCCTAAAGCTAACCCTAACCCCAACCCTGACCCTAACACTAACCTCTAACCCTAACACTAAACCTAACCCTTATCCTTACCCTTATCCTAAACCTAAACCTAACACTAACAGTTACCCTTAACCTAACCCCTAACCTAACACTAACCCTAAGCCTAAACCTTACCCTAACCCCTACCCTAACCCTAAACCAAATGCTAACCCTAACCCTAATCCTAACCCTAAACTTTACCCTAACACTAACCCTAACTCTAACCCTTACCCTTACCCTAACCCTAACCCTAAGCTTAACCCTAACCCTAACCCTAACCCTTACTCTAACTCTAACCCTAATCCTAATCCTAACCCTTACCCTAACCCTAACCCTCACCCTGAACCTAACCCTAAAAGTAAACTTAACCGTAACCCTTACCCTTTCCCTACCCTAAGCCAAACCCTAACCCTAAACCTATCCCTAACACTAACCCTTACCCTTACCCTAACCCTAACCCTAACCCTTACCCTCATCCTAACCCTAACCCTTAACCTAACCCTAACACTTACCCTTACCCTAACCCTAACCCTAAACTTAACCCCAACCCTAAACCTAACCGTAACCCTAACCCTTACCCTTACCCTAACCCTAACCCTAACTCTAACCCTAACCCTAACACTTACCCTTACCCTAACTCTAACCCTAACCCTAATCCTTACCCTAAACCTAACCCTAATCTTAACCCTAACCCTAACACTTGCACTAACCCTAACCCTAACCCTTACCCTAACCCTAACCAGATCCCTAAACCTTGCCCTAACCCTAACCCGAACCCTAAACCTAACCCCTAAACCTAACCTTTAACCTAACGCTAACCCTAACCTTAACCCTTACCCTTAACCAACCCTAAACTTAACTCTAACCCTAACCCTAACCCTAACCCCAACCCATACCCTAACTTAACCCTAAATCTTAACCTAAACCTAACCCTAACCCTAACCCTAACCCTAACCCTAAACCTAACCTTAACCCTAACCCTTGCCCTTACACGAATCCTAACCCTAAACCTAACCCTAACCCTAACCCTAACCTTAACTCTAACCCTTATCCTTACCCAATCTCAAACTCTAACCCTAACCCTAACCCTAACCCTTACCCTAACCCTAACCCTAAACCGTACACTAACCCTAACCCTAACTCTAACCCTTACCCTTACCATAACCCGAACCCAAAACGAAACTCTAACCCTAACCCTAACCCTAACTCCGAACCCTAACCCTAACCTTAAACCTAAACCTTACCCTTATCCTAACCCTAACCCTAACCCAACTGTAACCCTATCACTTACCCTTAACCTAACCTTAAACCTAACCCTAACCCT